>BEWF01000347.1:0-186432 GCA_002583695.1 Pleurotus salmoneostramineus
TTGAGGAAATACACGAACAGGTGGTGGGTAGTCCTCATCGTGTGTTCCGACTTGTTCTTCTGGCTCTTGGTGGACCGGGGAGAAGGTCATTGGAGGAACGGGAGAGTTTGGAGAAGGAATGTAGAGGGGAACTGGCTTGCGGTGAATCATGGTTAAGCGTGCAGAAGAACAGAAGAACTAGGTGATGGGGCTTCTGAGAGAGGTTCCTGTCGATGCAAAGTTCGAGCTTAGGTGACTTGTGCTTTTAAAGAAGAGTAAGAGTAACTCGAGGCATTCTGGCAGGGAACGGTGATCGAATTGAGCCGAAATGTGTGGAAACCAAGTCAGAAGCTGTATCCCCGCTGCGACTGAGGACGCTGCAACATCCAGTTTAAGCGCTGCCTCATGCTGAACGAGCGTACACGGTACCAGTGATTCATCTCAGTGCATCCTGCAGTGGTCCGCATGGACGACCAGAGGTGCTCCCTGACGCGATGCCCCAGCAGACGCGTCCAGCTACGCGCGCAAATTTTTCCTTTCCTAGGTAGAAATGATGGTCAATGATCTTCGGCGTGAAGTGCCTACATTTGGCCTACATAGCATCCTACTCCGAGTCTCCGATGCATAAAGCAAGTCTGAGGTCGCCGTGTTTCGCGATTTCGCAGTCAAGACAATAACATTGTCGACTTGGTGGTGTGTACCCTGGCAGCGACTCACCAGCCTTATCGATGCTAGTACTTAAATTAGTAGTATGGTGGTGACTCACCAGGGACTTCGGGGCCTTGAGGGGGAGGCTTCCCTCTTTAAGCGCCCATGCAACATTGCGATTCTGCGAAACCTCATTGTCGTCACATGACTTGGGAGTTGTAGCTGTTCTAATTCCCCCACTGCCAAAAGATGAGCGACTCGTCACATCTTCTTTCTTTCCCCTCGACCACCATCTTCCTTCTTTCCCCTCATCTCCCAGACTGCCCCCACATACAATTTCTTATCGTGAAAGTTATAAACCTAAGATATGGCTTCACGAGGTCGCGGTACATCTAGAGGTCGCGGACGCGGTGGCCCTGCACGCGGTCGCGGTGCTGGCCCTACTCAAATCGGCGCACCCGTCGTCGGTGCGCACATTCAGACCGTGGGTGTCCGCAGACCAGATTTCGGCACCAGTGGTCGCCCTATACCGATCTTCGTAAACTCCTTTGTCGCTACAATTCCTGACGGCCTCATTTATCACTACGACGGTAAGTTTTTCTTTACTCAGTGCTACCGCATCGACTCATTAATTTTCTATGTAGTCGGTAGGTTGATCACGATCGCGTCTCTTCTAATATTTTCTCCTGACTTCCCCTTCAAGTCATTTCGCCCTCCGAGAAGACTCTCCCTGCTCGTTTGAACATGGATTTGATTACGCGTCTCCAGACCGTCACAGCTCCACAAATTTTCACTCCCCGTGGCGGTAAACTTTCACAGTTTATGGCTGTGTCCACTATATGAATTAAAACTGAATGCCGTCGCGTAGTGTACGATGGCAGGAAGAACATGTTTATTGCCCGAGAACTCCCTTTTGGGGACACCGGATCGCAGGAGGTAAATCTTTCACCTCTCCAGCGTTATTCCGTCGGCTCAAATATTGGGCGTTAGTTCGATGTTAGCCTTGAGGACCCTCGAGCAGCTACGGGCCGCACCCCTCGTGTATACAAAATACGCCTCACTTTGGTTGCCCATATCAACCCCGAGTACGTATCCCTTTTCACCCTTTCAGCTCAACCGTTTCTTACTATGCGTCATCTCTAGAGTTTTACGACGTTTCATACAAGGGGCTCAATCTCATGACCCTTCCGTTCTTACAGCGATCACCGTGCGTTATACATGATGCCAACAAGGCTATATCTAACACAAAATGTCCTTTCTTAGGCCTTGAATGTCGTCATCAGGATGGAGCCCACCATGAAATATCCGTTCAACGTTCGCTCTTTCTTCACTAATAGAGAAGTACAAGACATTGGTTCCGGCCTTGAACTCTGGCGTGGATACTTCCAATCTGTCCGTCCCGGTATCAACAAAATGCTGATCAACGTTGATATCTCCACGGGGACTATGTACAAGAGTGGCCCTCTCCTCAACCTTTGCCTTGAATACATCGGTCGAACTGACCCAAACATCCTTGCTCCCCGACGCGGTTTCCCAGACCGAGAACGCCTCCGTCTCCAACGCTTCATTACTGGCATCCGTATCACCACCATTCAAAGCGACGCTAGCGGTACGAAGAAGGAGACTCCCCGTGTTGTCAAGAAGCTCAGCACGGCTGGCGCCAAAGATATCAAGTTCACCATGCGCGATGGTGCCTCGATGAGCGTTGCCGATTATTTCCACCAGAACCAAAACCGACCCCTCAAGCACCCGGATGTAATTTGTGTAGAGGTAACATTTACGTACCGTCAATTAAAGAGTTCGCGCTGATCCAGTTGTCTAGGTCGGCTCAGGCGCGTTGATACCTTTGGAATTGTGTGATGTTCCCCCTGGTCAAATCATGAGAAAGCAAGTTCCTCCCGAACAGACCAAGCGCGTTTTGGACTTCGCTACCAAGAAGCCCGCGGATCGTTTGCAGAGCATTAAGCTCGGCCTCTCTGTAAGATACTCGGATTGTTTACTTCTCTTCCTCGCTGACATTTCTTAGGTGCTTGACTACGGGCAATCAGAATACATCCGGCAATTTGGAATGTCCGTAGACTCTGCGCAAGGGCCCCTTCGTATGCAAGCTCGTGTATTGCCTCCCCCAAAGCTTCGGTATGGTGCAGGGAGCAAACAAGCGACTATTGTGAGTACGCGTCTTGAGATTTTGGACTTGTTTCTGACGATGAATAGACTCCCAGCAACGGTGCTTGGAACATGTACGTTTGATCCTCCTCCTTTACTATAGGGGACTAACGTCGCCCAGGGTCGACAAGCGCTTCGTCAAGCCCGTCGTAATTGAACGATGGGTCATCGTCGTTTACGAGCAAATTCGGCGGTTCAACGAACAAGCGGCCAAAGATATGGTAACTGGCTTGATCTCTAGTTGTCGTGAAGTTGGTAAGTCGTCCGCCGCCGACATCTCCGTCCATTGTGTCATGTTGGATGCGCAGGCATCAAAGTCAACGACGAGAGACCCATTATCAAGTGGGAGAATGGTCAAGGCCGTATTTCTGAGGTAACTTATCAACTCAACCCTTGTCGTGGATCAGTGCAAACGCTTAACATGATTGAATAGCAATTGAGGTCAGCTGGTGCTGAAGTCGCACAGCGCTTCGGCAGCCCACCCACTTTGATTGTCGTCGTCCTTCCAGATGGAGGTAGCGATATCTATACAGCAGTCAAACAGTCAGTATTCTTCTCGTGCCTGCCATACAGTTCATCTCACCTAAACCCTCATTTTAGCTTTGGTGATGTCACGGTACGCTCGCGCTCGGCCTCTAGTGCTTGTGTTTACAAACGTTCCGCTAGATGGGTGTCGCTACTCAATGCCTCAAGTCATCCAAGTGCTACCGCGCGAAACCACAGTATTATGCGAATGTTTGTCTCAAGTGAGTCGGACAGCGTGTCATAATTTATGGACCCACCTACGTTCGTTCCCTAGGATCAATGTTAAGTTGGGCGGTATCAACATGATTCCCGACCCAGCTTCTGTTTCTCCCCTCACGGACCCCCACAACCCCACGATTGTCATGGGTGCTTTTATTCGTTCATCTTCGCCATCAACCCCCTTTGACAGTCTAGTGTTTTACAGGCGCAGATGTTATCCATCCTGCTCCAGGTTCTGAAGGACGGCCTTCATTCACTGCCCTTGTAGGCAATGTTGACTCGAACAATGCTAAATATATCGCCGATTCGCGTGTTCAAACGTCCCGACAAGAAATGATTGACGACCTCCAGCCAATGGCTAAGGTGCGCTCGTCCTGCCCCATCATTCATGGTTGTTGGTCTAACACGTGATGATCAGCATATCCTCTCTATGTATATGTCTTACAGAGAGAGGGTTGAGCAGAAGGGACCTGCCAATTCGGCTCCGAAGAGAATTATCTTTTACAGAGGTGGGTTACCCTCTGATGATGTCATGCTAATGCGACTAATTCCTGGCTTCTAGATGGTGTCTCTGAAGGTCAGTTCCCTCAAGTTCTAGACCAAGGTGCGTTTTCATCATACTACTGTCTCCCATGCTCGTGTTGACAGCGTTTCAGAGCTGGGTCGCTTGAAGAGTAAGTCATAGAACCTTCTCATAGCTGCTAAGAATGCTAATGTGCTCGACTTTCCAGAGGCTTGTGAGGAGTTGAACATCAACCCGAAAATCACTGTCATTGTTGTCGGGAAGCGTCACCACGTCCGTTTCTTCCCCCAGGACCAACGCGATGCTGATCGCTCTGGGAACTGTCCCGCTGGAACCGTCGTGGACCGTGAAGTCGCCCACCCCGTGGAGTTCGATTTCTACCTTCAAGCTCATGGTGGGCTTCTCGGAACGAGCCGCCCTGCTCATTACTCGGTAAGTCATCCTTTACATCTCAAGCTTGCTGTATGCTCATATGGATATCAAGGTTCTTTACGATGTAACGTGCTCTTTCACCCTATGTCTCTCCCTTTCTGACCCTTCCCTAATGACAGGAAAATAACTTCTCGTGAGTGTTCAGTACTTTTATCGTTGTTCGCCATGCTTACAGCCTGTTTTCAGCGCTGATGCGTTACAGTCTCTATCATTCGCGCTCTGCCATGTCTACGCTCGTTCGACGAGATCCGTTTCTATCCCAGCGCCTGTGTACTGTATGTCCGGGTACCATAATGATTCGAACCCCTCACCCACTCCTCTCCAGATGCGGACATTGTCTGCTCCCGCGCCAAGAACCATTACGATCCCCAGGACACGGTTGATTTCTCCGAGTCTGCGACTCAGATGGATGAGAAGGCCGCTAACTCCTCTTTGCAAGCGTACAAGCGTGGCTTCAAACCGTTGCACAAGACACAATCCCTCCTCATGTACTTTTCGGTGCGTACTTCTGATCGCCCTTTTACTCCATGTTGACTCACTATCCCGCAGTAATTCCCCACCGCCTCCCAATTCGAAGCACCCCGTCTATGGGTCCAAAGAATTCGTTTCCCAAGAAATTCTGATAGACTTTGTACCATTACGCACATTCCATCGCCTTTGTTGTTCCTTGACCCCTGTTGAATGTTATGATGTCCTGTATTGAAACAAGTTTCTCAAGGGTGACAGGGAGAAGTGTCTTCTATCACTATCGATAAACCTTAGTATGGTCGCTTCGGCACTGCAGTCAAAGGGCGTGCATGGCGCGTGCGTGATTGGAACACAACAATGAAACCTTGATTTGGGGACCCTTTGTACGCGTATAAAGAAAGTACCTCACTTCCATCCACCACCACCCAACACCACCTATCCACCACTACCCTCAGCACACCTTTTCATTCTACAATAACACACTATGCCTCCGAAAGGTCAAGGAAGAGGTCGAGGAGCTCCAAGACGCGGTCGAGACGCAGGAATCAGCGTTGGACCAGCCCCGGGCTCATCCCATGTTGCGGCGCACATCACGACCGTTGGCGTCAGGCGACCCAACTTTGGGACTTCAGGTCGACCCATCACCGTATATGCGAATGCATTCGAGACACCCCTTCCCACATCGATAATTCACCATTATGACGGTGAGTCTGTTGTTGATGGTCGATCTAGTCTGTCTGTCTGATGTCGTAATCGAACAACTTTTCTGTGATGTAGTGGGTGAGTGGTGGTGTTTCCTACGCGTTGTTTGGATCTACTGAACTCTTTGTCATAGTCATCGAGTCTACCAAGCCACTGCCAGTTCGTTTCACGAATGATATCATTAAGCAGCTGCAAACTTCGACTGCGCCGGAAATATTCAACCCAAAGGGTACGCTACCTCGTTCCATCCTTCGAAACCAATTCTGAAGCTTGACAACTTGACGATAGGCGTGTACGACGGGCGGAAGAACATGTTTTTCACCCACGAGTTGCCTTTCGGTCCGAATCATTCTCGCGAGGTTGGCCGTTGTTCTGCAATAATGCATGGTGTGGTTGTAACAACTTCACTTTAGTTTAGCGTCACTCTCACCAATGGTGGTACAACCCCAAATCGCGCTCCCCCAGTATATAAAGTCACTTTGACGCGTGTTCAAGAAATCAATCCCGAGTCAGCCTTTGCCCACTGTCCCGAGTGTGTTTCCATATTCATGCCTTCTTTAGAGTCCTCGCTCGGTACATTGACGGACAACAGAGTCATGACAATGTTGTCCTCACTGCCATTACTGTAAGTCTGGCATCATTCGATTTATACCGCAACTTGATCACGACGAATATACTCTAGGCCCTCAATGTTGCTGTCCGGATGAAGCCCAATCAGTGCTACCCCTTCAATGTGCGATCGTTCTTTACAGAGCGCGAGATGCGCAACCTCGGGAGTGGCATCGAAATCTGGAGAGGCTACTTCCAATCAGTTCGTCCAGCCTTAGGGCGGATGCTCGTGAACGTCGATATCTCGACGGGTTATATGTATAAACGCGGCCCCCTAATATCTTTATGCTTAGAATTCTTCGGGAAAAACGACCCGAATGCGTTATCCCCCAGGCGAGGCCTTCCCGATCGGGACCGTCTGCGCCTCCAACGTTTCCTCGCGAATTTGCGCATCACCACTTCGCACACAGGCAATCATACACCGATTACGCGCGTGATCAAGAAACTCAGTACTCAAGGAGCTCGGGACATTACCTTTGACCGTCAGGTGGGCGGCCCAATCACCGTCGCTGCATACTTCGCCACCACAGTCGCTCCACTCAGGTACCCTGACCTTCTATGTGTTGAGGTAGGGCCAGTAGTGTATGGATACTCTATATGGCTGACGTGAACGCTCCGCAAACAGGTCGGCAAAGGAGCCTTAATCCCCCTCGAGCTTTGCATTGTCCCACCGGGACAAATCATGCGCAAGCAAATACCGAAGGATAAAACCAAAGATGTGTTAGACTTCTCCACGATGAAACCCCAAGACCGCTTCAATAGCATCCGGAACGGGTTCGAGGTAAGCCTAACCATCTTGCTCATTACCTCGTCAACCCCGCTCATCGAAAGTTTGTAGACATTGTCGTATGCTAATAATGAATATTTGCAAGCCTTTGGCATGACGGGCATTTCCCAAACGCCTGTTGAAGCACGAGCAAGGGTGCTCCCTGTTACCAAACTCAAGTATAGTCCCCAGAGCAAGCAAGAACTTACTGTAGGTCCTCGGTTGCTTCACGGACCACTATTGCCATCTGAATGACCTGACAGATACCTGCCTTTGGTGCCTGGAATCTGTTCGTTAACCACTATACACACACCCCTCCTATAGACTCATTTCAATGCCTAGTGTCGACAAGAAATTCTACAGGCCAAGGAATATCGAAGCGTGGGCAATCGTTATCTATGAGTCGGATCGCAGGTTTGGTCCCCAAGCTGTCACAAACCTGGTCGATGGCTTAAAAACGGCTTGTCGGGCAGTCGGTATGTTTTTATGTGGATTGGACGATTGCCCTTCTGCAATAATATCTAGGAATGCCAATAACCGATGCGTCTCCTGTCGTTCGCTGGGAGAATGGCCAGGGCAAGGTTGGACAGGTCAGCACCCCTGCTTTTGTCTTACTCTCCTACTAACATTAGTCCAAGCAACTCCGTGCCGCTGGTCAAGCTGTAGTCCAGTCCCAAGGCAAAGGCCCTAACTTATTGGTCGTTGTTTTGCCTGATGGTGGTGATGATATCTACACCGCTGTCAAACAGTGAGGTCACACTTACATCCAATTTCTCCATGTTGACGATTCCTCTCTAGCTTCGGAGACATTACGGTAATTTCCATATTTATATTGCATGTCATTTTCTCTCATACCCCCCAAAGCAAGGTATTGCTACCCAATGTTTGGTGTCCTCGAAATGCTTCCGCGCGAAACAACAATATTTCGCAAATGTTTGCCTTAAGTGTGTTCCTCATCTTATCCGACGTTATACCCCTGACACTCCGTTAGGATCAACGTGAAGCTTGGAGGCATCAATGCAATCCCAGACCCAGCCTCGAGTGGCTTAGGAGATCCCCTGAATCCCACCATCATCCTAGGAACGCATTTCCCTCCCCCTCCCAGTTATTCCACTCTGACCTGGGTTTGTAGGCGCCGATGTCATCCATCCCGCCCCTGGGTCTAATGACAGACCTTCCTTTGCGTCTTTAGTTGGCAGTGTTGATTCCAATGCTGCCAAATATGTCGCCGAAACCCAAATCCAACCTGGAAGAGTTGAGATGATCCAAGGCTTACAAGAAATGGCCAAGGTATTCTTCCAACCAACCTTTTGGTTGAATTATGACAGACTATCGTTTGTAGAACATCATCACTCTCAACCTCGGATACAGGGAGCAGATGGAGAAGGTCAACAAAAACCTGATCGCTCCAAAACGAATTATTTTCTATCGTGGTATGTTCATATCCTCTCGATTTAGCGATCCATCTCCTTTGGGGTTCTCAATATGCTCGATAGATGGTGTCTCGGAAGGTGAATTTGCGCAGGTTTTGGCTCAAGGTCACTTTTTAACTTGTCATCCGGTATTCAATAATATTCACTCGCCATCAGAAGTACCCCAGATCCAGGAGGCGTGCAAGGAACTTGATATCCGCCCTAAGATTACTGTCATTGTGGTTGGAAAACGTCACCACATCCGCTTTAATGCAAAGAACCCGAAAGATCAGGACAGATCCGGGAACTGCCCAGCCGGGATGGTCGTCGACCAAGATGTCAGCCATCCGACCGAATTCGATTTTTATCTCCTCAGCCACGGTGGACTGCTAGGTACAAGCCGACCTTCGCACTACACTGTACGTATCTTCACGCATACTTCGTATCCGATGAGTACTGAAGTAGTTCATAGGTTTTATACGATGTGAGCATACCTCGTCCTAGAAACTCGTCTCACTTTAACACTATAATGCGCAATTAGGAAAATCAGTTCAAGTTGGTGTTTTTCCTCGTACTTCAGATTTTCCACAAACTAACGACGTATATTCAGTGCCGATACCATCCAGTCCCTCTCCTTTGCCTTGTGTCATGTCTATGCGCGCGCGACGCGATCGGTGTCTATCCCCGCCCCGGTTTATTGTATGTCCTCCATTTCACCTGTCGTCCTCTTTGACTCCCCTCACCTGGACTATGTCTCGCAGATGCAGATATCGTTTGCGCTAGGGCAAAGAACCATTATGATCCCGCCGAGGGCCTGAACTTCTCTGACACTGCCACCGAATCTTCCGCGCCTGTCTCTGACGCCTTCAGGAGGGCTTTCAAGTCCCTCCATAAAGTGCAGCGCACATTGATGTATTTCTCCGTAAGCTTTCTACAGTACTTACTTCCCGCCTGCTCTGACCACTATTATGTGCAAAAGTGATTACCTCTGTCGTCAAAAGTCGATATCTTGCTTTCTAGTTGTCTCGTACGAATTTAACATGCTATCCAAGTGCTATCTGTTTTGTCTAGCTGCATATATCAATGACATTTCCCAGTTTTGATTACATAGTTTATCGCTCTAAGGATTGTCAGGTGCAAGTGACCGTAAGCGTAGTCTGACAGCGTTTGCGTGAGCATCAAGGCCTTCGCAATCAGCCAGAGTTGCGACATAGGGCCCTAACTTCTGAAGGCCAGCCGGGGTTATCTCTTGGGAGGTGATGTGCTTTTGGAAAGATTGCGTATTCACTCCGCTGAATTGCCGGGCGTATCCATTCGTCGGAAGGGTGTGATTGGTTCCAGAGGCGTAATCACCACAGCTAAAACAGTGAGAACGGCGAGTAAGGATCATGAAGTAGACGTTCAGGGAGAAGAATACCTTTCAGGTGTGTAGGAGCCAATGAATACACTACCGGCATTATCAATGGCAGGCAAGTGATCTCGAGCATTCTCTAGATGGAGGATCAAGTGCTCCGGTGCGTAATCATTCGAGAATTCAAGGGCTTGTTCAGCGGTTTTCACCTTCACGATGATACTCTTGGGGATAGATTGACGAACGATATCTGACCGAGGGAGCGCTCTTGCTTGTTTATCGACTTCACTTTCGATATCATCGAGCTTCTCCTGCGAGAGATTAACGGCGACGAGGACGACCTGGGAATCGACCCCATGCTCGGCTTGTGATAATAAGTCTGCAGCTACGAATGCGGGTTGCGCGGCATGATCTGCGATGACCTGATGGATATGAGTACTTCAGAAGGCAGAGGTTAGATAAATTCGTATCTCACCAGGACTTCAGAAGGACCAGCGGGCATATCAATCGAAACCAGAGCGTCCGTGTCGTTTTGCACCAACATTTTAGCGGCAGTGACCCACTGATTACCTGGGCCAAAGATTTTGTCGACCTTGGGAACAGTGGCCGTACCATACGCAAGAGCAGCCACGGCTTGAGCGCCGCCTGCTTTCAGGATGGCAGAGGCACCAACAAGGTGTGCGACGTACATGACCTCCGGTGATATGCTACCGTCTGGTCGAGGTGGTGTGGCAAATACGATTTGCTTACACCCGGCGACTTGAGCGGGAATACCAAGCATCAGAGCCGTCGAGGGCAAAATAGCCGTCCCGCCAGGGACATACAACCCCACTCGGGCTATAGGTCGAGCAAATCGTGAGCAAACCACACCTGGGGTAGTCTCAATTGTGAGCGTAGACCGATCCGCCTGTGCATCGTGGAACTTGAAGATATTCTGGTACGCCACGTCGATGGCTTCACGTACAGAGTCATCGATTTGCATAGACTCCGGGGCGAATGGAGGGAAGATGACGGTTTCATTGAGTTTGGCTTTGTCGAATTTGGCAGTCAGTTCGAGGAGGGCTGCGTCGCCGCGAGTTCGTACGTCGTCGACGATGGGTTTCACTTTTAACATCATTTCATCGGATTTTAGGACGGGACGACGGAGCAGACGACCTCGTTCATCGTTTGAAAGCGCGGAAAGGTCGTACGTTCGCATTTGGATGGGAGAGTCATCAGTTTTGAGTGGAAGTGGGGGTTGTACTTGTGGTTGTGGTTGGGTCTCGAGTGGTGCCTTTGAAGAGGATGAGGAGGCAGGGCTTTCGGATGTCCACTGAGGTTTAGCATTGCCAGCTCGACGAACGACCTTCTTGGCTTTTCTATCCAAAGACCGTTCTATATCTGCAATGCCGACGCCTGCAGATATACATTTGGTGAGCGCGAAATATAGCAAGTCTGCTGCTTCAAACGCCACATCTTCTGGTGTCTCTGCGCGACAAAGTTCATCGGCTTCTTCCATGATCTTCGACCGAAGCAATTGTGCATCGTGGAAAAGCCGCCGTGTATACGATTGCTCTGGTGCAGACTCGAAACGGGAAAGGAGGGTGCTTTCGAGGGCAACAAGTCCACTTGCTTCGCCAAAGCAAGATTGTCGCGCTAGGTGACAGAAGCCGACACCACTCTGAACGACTTTGAATTCCAAACTATCCGAGTCACAGTCCAGTCGTATAGAGACGACGTCCTGTGTAGCACCAGATGTTTCACCCTTGCGCCATAAGCCATGTTTACGAGATTGATACACGCCCTTCCCGGTGACTATGCTCTCTCTAACCGATTCCGTGGAGGAATAGACTAGTCCGAGCGAATGGCCTGTTTCGGTGCAGACAACCGTCGGGAACAGCCCGTCCTTGCGATCTGAGGTCAAAACCGCTGTGAATGCGTCTGCGACGTTGATCTGTGAGGATGTGGATGGCCCGAGAGTTAATTGGGAGCTCGGGATCACCAGCGATGCACCAACGGAGCTCAGCTGCCGTATTGAAGACAGAGAAGGAGGCGTGGTGGAATCAGGGAGGACATAGATAGCGCAGGAGAAGAAACGCGCGACGGAGGTGATAAAGTCTACATCCACAGTCGGCGTTTTGAGCACCACCCCTGAGACCGCACTGCGAACAGTATCGCTGACCGCGTTAAAATTGGTCGCATCCAGGAGCAAGACGATCCGTTCAGCTGGGACCAAGTTGATTAGCTCCTTCGCTATTTTGAAGGGTACCACGACCTTTTCTAAGCCAGCATCGAGGCCAGAAACGAGGTCTGGTAAGGAGATGGAGGTGGTGGATTCAACGAAGAGATAGGTTCGTGATGGCAATGGTTCGCCGTTTGATAAATCAGGGTTGTACCGAACGAGCACAGGACCGATACGCAGGATCGCTGGGACCAGGACGTCCGCTGGTTGCTCAATCAACGGAAGGTAGACAGTCATCGTCGACTCGCAAGAACAATTTGTCGATAACAAGAAAAATCATTGCAAGAAATTGACGGAAATATCGTCCATCGGCCGTTCGGTCAAATGTCTTGTGTAAAACGCCCTTATGTTCAATACCACTCGCGAAATAGACACATGGCTTCGTAGTGTAGCGGTTATCACATCGGATTCTGACCTTGCGAAGTTTCCGGTAACCCAGGTTCGATTCCTGGCGTGGCCTATCATGTACTCGTTTTTGCGTGAATCCTTCTTTTTGCATCTGGCACAAATCGCTCTGGCATCTTGCTGACTTTACTCTCATAAGTACAGGTGTTCTTACTTTGCACAACCATCCTTTTCCGCAATCCGCCAACAAAGCAATATCATTAACCAGCAGCAACCAAGCTACTAACACGAAAGTCTAGGACAGAGACAAAAAGCGAAGGATAACATATGTGTAGTGTAAGAGTAAAGAGAAAACCGAAGTCTTAGTTCGTTCGGTAAAGGGCACGCTTAGCGACCTTGACGATAAGAGGCGTATCGGGGAATGCAAGGTTTTCGAGGTTGGTGGCATACTACAGAGGGACAGAGGGTTTAGTTAACGGACGATAAGCGATGAGATGTGTTAGACTCACCGGTGTTGGGACATCAGCGCCAGTGACACGCTCAACAGGAGCATCGAGGTAGTCGAAAGCTTCACTTTCCACGATCTGAGCACAGATCTCGCTACCAACGCCAAAGGCAGGGAAGCCACCCTCAACGATCAACAACCTAGACGCGACCAAACATGAATAACTCAAATGACAACGTAGAATAACAATAAACGTACCGGTTAGTCTTCTTAACTGACTTCTTGATCGTATCAATGTCGAGAGGACGGATACTTCTCAAGTTGATGACCTCAGCCTTGACACCCTCCTTAGCGAGGATATCAGCAGCTTCAAGACTGTGCGTGACCATCTTGCTGTGAGCAACAATGGTAACATCGGTTCCTTCGCGCTCAACCTTGCACTTCCCGATGGGGAGGAGGAAGTTGTCCGACATCGACTCGGAGGACATCGGGAAGGAAACACCATACATCATCTCGTTTTCGAGGAAAACAACGGGGTTGGGGTCACGAATGGCAGCCTAGACTAAACTTAGCACAAAGATGGATGAGTATGATAAGGTATCGCCGCATACCTTCAAAAGACCTTTGCAGTCCTCGGCGCTCCAAGGGCTGACGACCTTGAGACCAGGGACTGAGCCGTACCATGCAGCGTAGTCTTGTGAGTGTTGGGCAGCCACACCAGCAGCGGCACCGTTGGGACCACGGAAGACGACGGGACAAGGCACGTTTCCACCAGACATGTAATAGGTCTTTCCGGCAGAGTTGACGATTTGGTCAATAGCCTGCATGGCGAAGTTGAAGGTCATGAACTCGCATCTGGAAGGAGCTTAGGTGAGAAGGTCGTGTCGTAGAGGTGTTAACGTTGACTTACATAGGTCTTAGACCAGCCAAAGCTGAACCGACAGCGATACCAGCGAAACCCATTTCCGTGATAGGCGTGTCCACTACGCGTTTCTCACCGAATTTGTCCAGCAGGCCTTTTGTCACCTAGATAAACACGTTTATGAGGGAAAGCAAGTATAAAAAATGGGTTTTTACGAACCTTGTAAGCACCATTGTACCGTGCAACCTCCTCGCCCATAACGTAAACGGTCTCGTCCCGAAGCATTTCCTCCTCCATTGCAACATTGAGAGCCTCTCGGACTGTCATCTACAGTAAGAATCCTTATCAGCTGGTTTTTTTCAGAGGTACACGGAGAAAAAACGTACCGTATGTTGCTCACTCTCCGTGGCATAGCGGCGAACACCATTGACGGCGGCACGAGCATTGACCGATGTGGAGGCTCTGGCATTGGCCAGAGCAGGAGCTATACGCGAGAAGGCAAGACGAGCCGTCGACATTTTTGGGAGAAGGGGAGGGTGAAGGGGGATGAAGGAAGAGGAAGATGATGCGTTGGCCGAGTGTGTCGCGTTTGCAACAAAACTTTTTGGGGAATACCGTAGGAAAATTGACGTAAACAAGGATGACTACAACCACGTTGCGCCCCTGTGCGCTCAAGATCCTCTGTCACCGCGACCTGATCCTTACCACCATCCACTCGACTTGACAGTGAACTCTGTGCGCAGTACTTGTGTATTTTGACGCGATATGCATCACGAGGAGACTTGTCTGCCCCTGCGTGATTTAAGGCCAGTTCTGCGTTCCATGTAGCCGAAAAATCCAACACGATCCGTGGGAAGTCGAGCTCGTTATCTCTTGCCATGTCCTCTGATCGCAAGCCTGTGGTGGTCGTTACTGGAGCTTCCAAGTGAGTACCTACGACCTTGGGCTATCTCAGAAATATTTTCCTGATAATACATCTCTTTCTAGGGGAATTGGGCTCGCGATAACTAAGATTTTGATTGAAGATCTAAATGCTTCCGTCGTCGGTCTCGCGCGTTCCAAGACTCCTGAGGTCGCAGCGTTAGCCTCTAAGGATTTCCTATTCATAGAATGCGACGTGTTCGAAAAACCTTCTTGCTTTTCTGATAACCCAAAGCATCTCAAACACCGATTTTGTCCAGAGCAAAAGAAGCCGATTTCATTGATGCCATCGCAGAGGCCCGGAAAGTGTACTCTCACATCGACAGCATCATCCTCAATGCAGCTATCCTTGCGCCACTCTGCCGCATCGGGGATGATGTTCCTCTGCAGGAATGGAAATCCCACTTCGACGTCAACTTCTTCTCCCTCATCACTGCTCTAAAGGCCACCTTGCCTGACCTGCGAACTAGTCCTTTTGGAGGCAGAGTCATCTTTATCAGCTCTGGCGCTGCGATCAAAGCGTATCCTGGATGGGCGGCTTACTGTGCTGCCAAGGCAGCCATGAACAGTCTCTGCAGGTAACCACCTAGTCGCCCAATTGGGCCCAAGTTCCGTATACTCACTTCAGCTCCTGTCCAGGGGTCTCGCAGAAGAAGAGAAAGACGTTGTAAGCGTTGCTTTACGTCCTGGAATGGTGGATACAGGGGTAAGGAACAGCCGTGAATACTCCCGCCTTTCGCTGATCTCCCTCTTTTGTAGATGCAGGGACTCATCCGCGGCGCTGATCCAGCACTCTTCGGCGAACAAAACCATTCTGTCTTCATCAACGCGTATAACGAGGGGAAGCTTGTCCGCCCTGAGGATTGTGGTTACGTTGCTGCCGCCTTGTCTCTGCGTGCATCGAAGGATCTCTCTGGCAAATTTGTGTCGTGGAATGAAGATGAATGCAAGCCATACAGGAGGGCGTAATGCTTAATATCACGCTGTAAAGTATACGGTTCGGTTGTCGAACAAGGATCTCGTTGCCTCATTTTGCATGTACTCGAGCTCCTTTTGCGTTCTCTCTCAGGCGCGTCACGTAAAGTCTTTTCGTCTTTTTGCTTCTCCTTCTTTCCAATGTCATCGGGGGCCAAGTATCTTCCTTGTGACCATCCATCTTTGGTGCCGACCATGCCGACCCCGGTCTCTCCAGTACGAGAGCGCATATATTAGACATGGGCCCATCTGCAACTCCATCATCCTTTCTCCTTCCCTCCACCACAATCACATCCATGCCTCGCGTCAGTTCCAGTCGTCTTGCCGTCTTTCCTTTGACTCACAGTTAACACAGTCCATCAAGCGCGTCGATATTCACCACCATTTCTTCCCTGATGACCTCAACAAGGCTTCTGCTTCGTCCAAAGCTGGATGGAAATCACCTCCTGGTAGCCTGCCGTGGACACCTGAAGTCAGTCTCAGAGCTATGGACGCCACTGGAGTCGACGTCGCCATCCTTTCCATGCCAGCCAACCCCCGTGGTACACCCAGCATCGAAAACCGCACCACAACTCGTAACCACAACCTTCTCGCAGCCTCAGTCTGTGCGGCGCACCCCACTCGCTTCGGCTTTTTCGCCGATTTGCCTTTCCTGGATGACGTAGAAGGTGAGAGGTTGACAGATGCATTGTGCAATGTTCTTCTATGAAGAAACTTTCTGTCTCTCTTCCTTTGAGGAAGTACGCCAACGATATCTGTTTGTTGACACATTTTTTTCGAAATTTGACAGGCGCCTTGGCAGAAATTGCTTATGCCCTCGACGAGCTTAACGCTTACGGGATCTCTCTGTCATCCTCCTACGGCGAGGGAAACGATGCAAGTTGAGTGGATAATGCTCGGACTCGGCGTCTGTCAGAATGAAGCTGACATGGTAGCTTGATTGATGTGCTTCAGAGTATCTGGGCGATCAGCGCTATGAGCCGGTTTGGAAGGAACTAGACAGGCGTCGCGCGGTCGTTTTTCTCCACGGTGCTCAGGTACCTTCATCCACTCCGTCTCCACATGGATTCCTTGGCTTGCCCATCAGTGAAGTAAAGCAATTTTTTCTCCGTTATGAAATCGGGCGATCTGACTAGGCTACCGCATCCAGGTTCCGAACGAAACTTTCAAAGCCGCAGCCCACCTCGTCGTTAGTGGAATGAAGCGCAAGTACCCCAACGTCAAGATCATCCTTGCCCACCTCGGCGGCAGCACACCCTTCCTCGCAGCTCGCGTAGCCGTTCTCTCGAGATACATGGGTTGCCATCTTACACCGTCCGAAATCCTCGAAGATTTCAAGAGTTTCTACTTCGACACCGCCCTCAGTGCCTGTGAAGCGAATCTCGCCGCCATGGCGAAATTTGTCTCTCCGCGTCAAATCTTATTTGGCACAGACTGCCCAGGCAAGTCCGCGAAAACCCCCATCTGTGGATAGCACTTGCTAACAATCTGTATACAGCTGTGACGTCTGAGATGGCTGGATGGTATACGGAGAACCTGGAACAATACTACGACAACGACCCTCGCACCGCACACGCCATCATGGCCGGAAACGCACTACGACTCTTCCCAAAGCTCACGGGAATTAACCACGAACATCAAGCCCGGTTATAAAATTTCAAATAGGATTCACACTCCTTGTCAAATTGTAGATTAATGTAACTCTAAGTGCACAAAACGTTAGCGTCTACAGATATGGTATCGCTGGTATAATAATAGTCATAAGTATTTGGATAAGTTCCCATGAATTCGAACATCGTCACGGAAATAAACAACAAACGTCTGGGTATCAATCCTCCTTGAGCCACTCCAAAATGGCTGCATGTCCTTCGCCGCCTGGTATCAAAGCAGACCCGTGGTGGCCAGCTGGGTCTAGCCACAAACCCTTGCGAACGCCATGGGAACGAAGGTATCGGTGAACACGCTACCAAGTCACTGTCAGTACCTTATAGACGCGGAGGGAGGGGCGAAACGAAGACGGACATCTGCGCGTAGGACCTCATCATTGGCACCCATCAAAAAGAAAGACTTGGAGGGGTCTCGAGCATTGGGTATTTCTTCAAACCATAAGGAGTTAGACGACCAATCGAAATGGCGTTGAAGTAGGTTTGCAACGCCTAATTCAGTGGCGACAAAGTATCGCATTATCAGCTGTAAGCCCTGGGCGGAGGATTAGAAGGGGATAAAGATTTCGTGCTGGAAGACCACTTACCGTTGTGCAGGGCCGGTATATGAAGTTATAGCAGACATCTAAAACAGATTATTGTTTGACCACAGGTCGTGTTTAACGGGAGCTCGCAACGTACCTCCTTCCCAAGAACAAAAGGTGACGGGGTCTACGAAGCACGACCGCGAAACCATGTGAGGGTAATTCTTGAGCATCCATGCATGACAATAGGATCCGCTGGAAGGGGGAAACGCGATGTCAGACAGAAGGGGGGACTAAAGAGCATGTTTACAAACTTTGAGTGACTAACGAAGGTAACCCCCTTCGAAAGAATCAATGAAGACGCCACGCTCTGGGCGTCTGCATCGTCGTCGTCGTCAAGGTCGTCGAAAGTCTCTACCCAACCTAAGGATGAGAAGAGGGCGGCGAGTCGTTGTGTTGTTTCGTTACGGTTCATGGGTTTTAGGTAGTTGGAATGGAAGAGGTCTTGACTTATGTGAGGCTGTAATAGGATGAATATAGGTCGATCGGTGAATTGATCGAGAAGACGCATTATAAAGATATGGTATTGGATCAGACCGAGACCAAGCCCATGAGCGAATACGAGAGGGCGAGGACCATGGGTTGGGTCCCAGTCTGTGGGTATACGAATGAGGTATTCTAGGCCGTCGTATGCTCCAAACCGAAGTTGATAGTTGCGGACAAACCAGGCTTTTAGTATTCTGTTGAGAACGCCGACTATAGCATAGAACGAAAAGGGCCTCCAAAGGACGCGTACTGCATCGAGAGTGAGAAGTAATGGCTGATGTTCCGAGGAAGATCCGTCAGGTATAGTGCAGCCCGTACGTTTCTGAAGGAGGTCGAGGGCGTCGTCGAGAACTATGCGGTGTGTTTTGGGTATCAAGTGAGATTCTGGCATATGTGCGTTGAAGATAGACCAGTAGAGCCATTTCTTCATTTCAGTCAAACGAATGGCTGACCAAGGAGCGTGTTGGAACCATGTTCGAAGGACGCGTCTGAAGTCTTCGGCGCGGGGGTCGTCGTGCTCGAGCTGGACGATGTGTTCTGCTGGACTGCCTGGCCTGTCGACGTTCAGGGACTCTTCGTCAAACCCATCCTCAGGGAACGAGAATAATCCGGATTTGACAACGCGGACATACGCGGCGCGAAGTTCTTCCAGGTTTCCAGCGGGATGTGGTTTCTGCGCCGCGACTTGCTTCGATAGATGGAAGTGATAGACACTGAAGAACACCTGCAATATTTAGGCTTTAGACATATGGGATAAAACATATGGTCGAGATGACGTTCGCACCTCAGCAAGACACACGGCGAACAATGTTTTGCCCGACGATGCATAAGACCATATCGCGCCCGAATGCAGCGAGTATAGCACAAATGCCCAGGACAAGGGCACCGCGCACCACAGAGGACCGACGACGAGGAAGAGGACGAGGAAGAACGATGCGTCACGCGATCGTTTCTCGTCCGAGTCTTTGTGCACGGGAGAGGAGGCGACCATGGTGTGTGGAGAATGACAGAGATGGCGTCTCGAGTGGCCCGTGCGCGGTCCTCGTCGTGGTCGATGGCGATGGACGTCTGGGACGGCGGCGATGCCAGACGGACAAAGATTCCAAAAGAGAGACCGGGCGGGCGCACAAGCCAAGGTCCCGGCAGTCTCCGAGGACTCTCGCGTGGGTCGATCAATCATGACATCGAACGGAGGCATCGGATTCTCCTTCCTTTCAACACCCACCACCATCTCTCCCTTCCGTTCCCGAACTTTTTGTTGCCCAAAAGCTCAACGTCTGCGATGTTGCGCAACGCCATTTCCTCGGCAGTACGCCCGGTGACGACCCAATCTGTGCGTACACGACCCCCTTCACATTTCTATGGTCTAACTTCGGCTTTTAGAGACTTGCGACAACTTTGTCTGCAAGCTTCCCGAAAGTAACGCACAGAGTTGTGAGCAGCCTTCTTAATGTGACGACCGTGAAACAGAGCTGACATGTTGTAAAGCAACCCAGCAAGTATGGTGGTGTTTACACGGTATGTCACTATCTTATCTTCTTCTCCTTCAGGTTATTCAAATATTTGTTCAGGTCACCCTTATCCCGGGAGATGGTGTTGGCGGTGAAATTACCGACTCTGTGAAGGAAATTTTCGAGCATGTCAATGCTCCCATTGAGTGGGAGCAGTACGACGTTTCGGGCATGTCCTCCGCTGGCGAAGCCCTGTTCAAGCAGGCCATGGAGTCTCTCAAACGCAACCGAGTTGGGTTGAAAGGTCAGCCCGGCGTGCTTACTATCATATCATGCTTGCTTGAACAGATTCGTAGGCATCCTCTTCACGCCCATTTCCCAGTCCGGACACATCTCCTGGAACGTGGCCATGCGTCAACAACTTGACATATATGCCTCTGTCGTCCTCTGCAAGTCTCTCCCAGGCTTCCCAACTCGTCACTCCAACGTCGACTTCGCTATCATTCGCGAGAACACCGAGGGAGAATATTCGGGCTTGGAACATCAAAGTTACCCTGGCGTTGTAGAGAGCTTGAAGGTCTCTACTCGCGCAAAAGCCGAACGCATCGCTCGTTTCGCATTCGATTTCGCGCTAAAGAACAACCGCAAGGTGAGGCACTGAAAAGTCCCGCCCGGTTATGCCCGCATCACTGACAGATTGGTTAGAAAGTCACTTGCGTCCACAAGGCTAACATCATGAAGTTGGGTGATGGTTTGTTCTTGAACACATTCCGACGCGTTGCAGAGGAGTACAAGTCCTCTGGCATCGAACACAATGATATGATTGTTGACAACACGTAAATATGATTTGCCTCAGCTTATCTTCCGTTCGGCCGTTCTAACCTAGTACTCACAGGTCTATGCAACTTGTCGCGAAGCCTGGACAGTTCGACGTTATGGTCATGCCGAACTTGTATGGTGCTATCGTTTCGAACATCGGTGCCGCCCTCGTTGGAGGTCCCGGTATCGTGCCTGGTTGCAATGTCGGCAGGGTATGTCCAATCTCCTCATGCAAGACATCGGCTAACCCTTCTTAGGACTACGCTCTCTTCGAACCTGGATGCCGTCACGTCGCCAAAGACCTCATGGGAACCAACCGTGCCAACCCTACCGCTATGATTCTCAGCGCTACCATGATGTTGAGACACCTTGGGTATGAATGCATGAATCTGTCTATCTGAGATTTACAGCTAAATCGAAATCCTACAGACTCGACCACACTGCTAATAGCATCGCCAAGGCCACCTTCGATGTTATCAACGAAGCCAAAGTTAGGACGGCCGATATGGGCGGTGAGTGCTGTTTTTGTTTCGACGCGCTGACTATTGTTCTAATGAGCAATCCATTAGGTTCTTCCACCACCTCCGACTTCACCAACGCCGTCATCAAGAAGCTCACATAAGGATTCGTATATACACGGTCGGCGTCACCTTCCTGTCCCTTCTTCTCCTTCCATACGAACGCTCTCTTGCATAGACTTAGATACTACATGTATTCTGTCCCTAACATTTCTACAAGGTTAATGTTCGTGCACGTGGAACAATTTCCTTTGTTATCGGCGCCTGAGTGCTGAGCTTGCGAACGAACGGAGTTTCATTGAGGAGTTCAAGACGAAGTTTCTCTGCTTTCTATGTTACTTGCTACCAAAAATGTGACTGTATGATTGCTGCTGGTTCCTGCATGAGCCGGAGCATAGGACTTGGTCAAATGCTACCCATGGGCTCCCATGGGTACATATAGATGTAACATTTGGCCAGCATTTGATAGGGACTTTTCTGACGGGCGCTTAAACCTTGACGCTGCCACACTCTGCCACACATTCCCACTGAGCCGCTGAGTCAAACCACTGGAAAACATTGCAATGGCCACTCAAACCTACCCAGCTGGCCCTTCTAATCAGCAATATCCGTCCTATATGCCCCCATTGACGCCTTTACCTCAACGACAGGGCTCTCAATCCTTCAATGGGACTATGTTTCAGTTTGCCAAGCCCTCACCACAACACCTGCAACAACTGCAGCAGCAACAACTTCAACAGCAAACCCAAGATGACGGAGAGGACGAAATTGATCAGCTAGATGACGAAGTCTCGTCGGAAGACGACGACCCTGATGTTTTCAAGATTCGTAATGAGCTTGATCTCCCCACCCGAACCGAGTATACAACCAAAGAATTGCATGGTATGTTTCTACTTTTAGGTTTTGTAGTGTTACTGATGGTGATTTCATAGCCTTCATTCATCAGAGTGAAATAGATTTGTCCCCGCCTTACCAACGAGGTTAGTGAGAACTTGCAATGTCTTCGTAACGAGTGGGCGTTTAAACTTTGGAATCCTAGACATCATATGGCCTCGTAGCAAACAAGTTCAATTGATCCATTCTCTATTTCACAACTATTACATCCCCCCTGTGGTTCTCGCGCAAGTGGTAGACGAAGACGAGACCATCAAACGCTGTGTTGACGGGAAGCAGCGTTTGACTTCCATTCAGAACTTCATTGACGGCTTGGTGAGCTCCCATTTCGCCTTCCGTATTGGTCAATGTTTCTAATTTACTTTTAGATTCCTTGTAGGTTCATATCGTTATCACATTTCCCACTCAATAATAGTGTTCTAGACCGAGATGGCAAGAAAGAATGGTACTATGTTGCGTTGGACGACGGCACCCGCGGCGCAGCGAATCGCACGGAAATACCAATAGAGTACAGGGAAAGATTTGATCAGATCAAAATCCAATGTGGTGGGCTCTCCTCGCCATCTTCAAGTTCATGGTTTCTTTTTGACACGAGGGGTAAACTCTAGCCGAATATACTGCTCTGTCGGCCATCGCAGAAAGAGAAATCTTCCAACGCGTTCAACTTGGCGTGCCTCTTTCTGCAGCTGGTACGTTGTTCATCGTTCTGGGAATCAATGTAGTCTAACACACACGTTCTATGCAGAGCGGCTGCAAGCGATTGCTTCCCCACTCGCCGAGTGGATCTCTGGATTGCCAGTGAGGCACATAGACATTGATAACGGCCTCAAGTCTCTTTTGAAAGTTGACACCTCGCGAGGTCGCGACTTCCAGAATATCGCTTCCCTCGTCTATTGCTGCGACAGACGTGACAAGAAGCCTACGCCGTCTGCTAAAGGCTTGGAAAGCTGGCTCAATCAGTCAACTCCACCCTCAAGCCATATGCGCAAAGCCGTAGAAGACTCTTTATCAGCCATGACGTGGCTTGCCAATGACGCTCGGTATAATGAAGGCTTTAGAAAGATCGGAAAGCGAGTCGCCCCCGTTGAATTTATCTTCATTGGTGCGCCCATCTCGCGTCATTCAATTGTACTACGTATTCACATGACCCCAAAGGTGTTCTCCTTTTTGTCACTGAAGGTCTTGAAGATGCAAAACGTGCCAAAGCCATACTCAACCTGCGGAAAACTGTCCGTAAGGAGCACACCGATATTCGTACCAACACGAAGTGCTGCAAGACGTTATGGAGGTTCATCGATTCGTACGATGAGGCCTCGGGTTCGAGGAAGCGCAATGAACGGGAGGCTGATTCCGAGTTTGTGCTCCCAAGTCAATCGTCCAGTGGCCGACGGATTAAACCCCGACGTGGTTGAATGGAAAATGTCAACTTGTAACTTGTACTAGCTTGTTTCCTTTTCTAACGGTTGTTTGTACTGTGTGCAGTAACGGTTGGGGCTCTTCCGTTTGTAGAATAGTTACCATGTGCAGTCTGTACTCGTGATGTGCTATGCTTTGTGTTTTGTGACAACAGTTGTTATCTATCGTAGTATGGTCCTCAAGCGAACCTAGAAGTAGCCCGAATGTGTGTCTTTCTCCACAACGTGCCTGTGGCTTCGGTGCCTTATGATGTTGCGAAGAACCGATAACAAGTTGACATTGACCTTTCGGCGTCTCGGACGATAAGCATTTGAAAGGGTTTCCTTCGGTCACCAGCCTCTACATCCATCTGAGCCGACCCACCCAGAGCAAGGACCGATGATAAGTTACGTCCTCCTGGTCTCACGCCAAGGTACGACCAGCCACTTTAGCATCAGCCACATCCCACTCAATAACACTTGACACTCCTTCTCTTCTCTTTAGGCAAGGTCCGTCTGGCCAAATGGTTCGTCACATTGCCCACGAAGACCAAAGGCAAGATCGTCAAAGATGTGACGCAACTTGTGCTCGGGAGACGTGCCAAGATGTGCAATATTCTTGAGTACAAAGGTACGCAATCAGTCAGACGTCCGCTGTTGTGCGGTTCCTTGTGGAGGTGGATTGCTGACTTTTTTGAATTGATTCTGGAAGATACGAAAGTCATTTATCGACGCTATGCGTCTTTGTTCTTCGTTTGTGGGGTTGGGGCAAATGATAATGAACTTGTGACGCTTGAGATCATCCATCGTTACGTCGAGGTCCTCGATCGTTATTTTGGAAACGTATGTTCGCTCTTCACTGCTTTTCGCGACGTCCTTCTGAACGTTTCAGCATAGGTTTGTGAGCTTGATCTGTACGTTTACGTCTTCTAGTCAACTTTGCGGCTTGAATATCCCGAGTTAAACATATTTCCAGGATATTCAACTTCGACAGAGCATACGCGGTATGTCTCTTATATCATCTCCCCCGTATCGCGTTCAAGCTTAACTAGGATGATTCACTAGATTCTCGATGAACTGATCTTGGGAGGTGAAATGCAGGAGTCCTCGAAGCAGAGAGTGATGGCAGCGGTGAGACCCTCCTCAAATTTACGCTTCCCTTGCTTTCGCTATTACGTTGCGGTTTCCTCGGTTCGACCACCTGTTTGAGCTCCATCTTACACGGTTACCTATTAGATTTCTGCCGCTTCCGCTCAGGAGATGGACGAATCCCTGGACTCGAGGCTCCATGACGCCGGCTTGGTCTGATCGCTTCATGTTCAACCCCTTGTCACCGCTGGCCGGTGTCTTGTTTCCTTTTGATCACGTATGTTATCCTGGAACCCATTACGAGCTCCTGTTCCATCCTTCTTCGTGCGATGCGGGCGCGGACACTGAAGCAATGCTTGTTCGTCATATAGGTTCAAGGTGTCGACTTCGTGACCCTCAATGACTCCGAGACAGGTTAGTGTACTCATTCCTTGACGAACCGACAATTCAATACTCAACATGTACCCACCCCTGCTATGCGTTGTATAGCCGTTTCCATTGCGTCGCTCATGAAAATAAGGCAGAATGAATAGATTCCGTTTTTCGGAGTAAATTTTTGACATTGATCAGATGTATTGGTTTTGAATAGTGATCCGTCACAGTCCGAAAAAAGTTTTTGGGGTAACTCGCTCTGGGTTCTTTGCCGAGGTACGTCCAGAGTTTAGCTTGGGTCTTGACCACATGTTGGTCCCCTGAGAGAATCGGCGGTTCGATGGTTGTTGTGGGGTGTACCGTGGAAGCACTGGGAGATGACTGAGGGATTTTCGTCCGTTTAGATGAGATGGATGAAGATCCGGTAGCTTCCCGTACCAAAAATACACTGGCGCAGTGGTTAGATGATGGTCCGAATACGTCGTAGAGCCACTCAGAATGATGAGAGCTAAGCGTAGACGTGATTATAACGGATGCATATTTTGATTCCGAGGACATACTGGCACACAAAACCGATGCCCTGCTTTACGCACGAGTATGCCTCGAGGTGATGGGTTTAGTGGTCTTGTGAGTCGTTACCAGAGTCCCCGATCGTGATCGAATGTCAGAGAAGGTGGGGTAAAATAATTATGGGCGGCGAGGCATGCTATACGTGTGCGTGGTTACAGGTTTCGCCAGCGCCGTGAGCTTGGCTGTGAAGGGATTTTCCCGAAGGATTACAATTGAAAGGCTGATAAGAGGAAGACTCTGGCATATGTTGGACGGGTCCACGGGCCTAAGAGTGGCAAAGCCTCTGATAATCGATATCCATTGAGCGCAAGGCCGACAGGAGAAGCTATGCGCTAGAATAGGGGCGGTTGGAAATCTAGCAGGGCGAAACCGATCAAAGTCAATCGCGGTCTGGCCTGTGCTTATCGTCCAATCACATTGCAGTGCCTCGTGATATAAACAGGGCCAAATACTATAATCCGAGACCGCTTTAAGCAGCAGCCAACGAGCTTCATCCCAAATCTCATCATCACACTCCTCGACAATGGCCAACGTTTACCACAATGATCTTCTTGCCCCGTACCTCGCTCTCCCACAGGGCGAAAAGATCCAAGCAGAATGTGTGTTCTTTTCCCATCTCCAGCGTTCGGCTCGCTCATCTTTTCCCAGACGTTTGGATTGACGGTGATGGTGGTCTCCGTTCAAAGACGACTGTACGTGCTCGCGATCTGACTCGTCGCTGCCTGTCTGACCGCCGACAATACCACAGACCATGAGCAAGAAGGTCACGGACATTGGCCAGCTTCGTATCTGGGACTTTGATGGTTCTTCGACCAACCAGGCCCCAGGTAACGATTCGGATGTCTACCTCCGCCCCGCTGCCATCTTCAAGGATCCGTTCCGTGGCGGCGACAACATCCTCGTCCTTGCCGAAACCTACAACAACGACGGTACCCCCAACAGGACCAACTACCGCCACCACGCAAAGAAGGTTATGGATCAGGCCGCGGCTGAGATTCCCTGGTTCGGTATCGAGCAGGAATACACTCTCTTTGACGCTGATGGAAGCCCATACGGATGGCCCAAGGGTGGGTTCCCCGGCCCCCAAGGCCCGTACTACTGCGGTGCTGGTGAGTGCTTTTAGCGTGCATATGGCCTTGGATTGAATTAACGCGCATATAGGTACCGGAAAGGTCTTTGCTCGTGATCTCATCGAAGCCCACTACCGTGCTTGCCTCTACGCCGGTGTCAACATCTCGGGTATCAACGCCGAGGTTATGCCATCGCAATGGGAGTTCCAAGTTGGTCCCTGTGAGGGCATCTCCATGGGTGACCACCTCTGGATGG
The DNA here is from genome assembly GCA_002583695.1 of Pleurotus salmoneostramineus. Taxonomy (NCBI): domain Eukaryota; kingdom Fungi; phylum Basidiomycota; class Agaricomycetes; order Agaricales; family Pleurotaceae; genus Pleurotus; species Pleurotus salmoneostramineus. Next base: position 26,737 of record BEWF01000347.1, read on the forward strand.
CTCGCTACCTCCTCGTCCGCATCGCCGAGCAGTGGGGCATCAAGGTCTCCTTCCACCCCAAGCCTCTCCAGGGCGACTGGAACGGTGCTGGTGCCCACACCAACTACTCCACCAAAGCCATGCGCGAACCCGGAGGAATGAAGTTCATCGATGCCGCCATCGAGAAGCTGTCGAAGAAGCACAACGAGCACATCGCAGTCTACGGCGAGGACAACGACCTCCGTCTCACCGGTCGCCACGAAACCGGACACATCGGCGCCTTCAGCTCCGGTGTTGCCAACCGTGGAGCTTCCATCCGTGTGCCAAGGCACGTCGCTGCGCAAGGCTATGGTTACTTGGAGGACCGGCGCCCCGCCTCCAACATCGGTGAGTTTCGGCCTTCCTATTTTCCGCTTTTACATTCTGATTGACGAATTTTTAGACCCCTATCGTGTCACCGGCATCATCGTCGAGACCACCCTCATTGATCAGTAAATACACCTCCCTCCGGATACCATAGATCGTAGCAAGTAGTTCGCCAAGTGCATTGTAGAGTACTTGAGAAGTACAAAATTGGGACTTTTTCGTTTATCAATTGAGCTGATAAGATTGGACTATCGGAAGCAGTAGAACTGTCGCGGTCACGTTGCCATTAATTATCTTTGCTTCACGCCAGCACGTAAGATGTGCGACACCAACCTCAGCTTCTCCCCTTCTGCTTCAAAGGATGCTGGCTCGTACAAGTTGTTAGAGCTTCCTCCTGAGCTGGTCGGCCTGGTAGAGACAGCGCTGAAAGATCAAGTGAATCCCGGGTGAGCCCCCACAATGTTGTTTCGCCGTGGTTTCCTTGCTGAAGGATGTGTGAAGGCTTAAGATCAAGGGTGTACACAAGGAAGATGCGGTGCTATGTACGCAAGAGAAGACATACTCCATGCGATCAGTGCTGCTCTCCAATTCCGTCTTGGTGGTTACTCCTCCCACCGGCGACCAGGCTTCTGATAACGACACGGTGATAATTCGAGACACGTTGAATGAGATCATAGAGCTTGCTCCGGTTGTGCCCAAGTTGTACAAGCTTACGGGCCTCCTCCGCGGTAGGGAGTATGATGAATCGAGCGTCGATGAACCCATACAAAGCGTGAAGAGTTTGACTCGTAGCAAAGGAGGAAGCGGAGGTGAGGTCAGTGGGAGGTGGTTGACTTATGATGAGGCGATGTCGGAAATTCAGGCTAGTGACAATGAGATGGATAATGGCCTTGAAGAACGGCGCGTCCTCATCATAAACGGTATGCATCCTTTCATCTAGATCTGTAAGGAGGGAACTAACGATATCCACTTCGACGTAGGGTACCTTCGTCCCATATCACGGCCATTCCTTGTCACGATACTTGAACTCATCCTCAACCTCCTCGTATCCCTCTCGCTCACCCCATCAAACGTACCTATCAACGATCTCGCATCGACTCTAGCAGACGAACACGAAATACCTATCCCTGTGACACATCAAATTATGAATTGGTTTGGTGAAACCGATTTTGGAGAGGATTGTTGGGTTATTGATATGAAAGAGCTGTTGAAGGAAGTCGGGTTGGGGTTGTTGAGGGATTCTGGACGGGAGGGTATACCGGAAGATGCGTTTATAACGAAATGGAAGACATCTGTGGGGGATACCTTTGAGCAGGATGTGTCGATGAATTTGCTTCTGGTAACTGTCCCGAAATGAGGTCTGTCTGGGCGATGAGCTGACCATGTGAATAGGGAAACTATATATCGTCTCCACCACCGTTCTCCGTCAACGCTGGTGCTTCTACCTCGAACATTCTCTCCTACTACCCAAGGCTACAACTGCCCGTCGATCCTCCTGCTCGATTCTCTGAACTCTTCCTCACACGGGCGCGTTGGCGCGCAGACGAGATCGCACCGTTTTTGTCTGACATCGCAGTCGACGCAAAGGATCGAGATCGCTTGGTGTTGAAGTATGCTAGGGCGATTACAGAGAGTGATGGTATATGGTACACAGCTCGAGTTCAGTATTCCTGACGAACCAAAAATGGGTATGAACAAATGGAACCCAAGTACAGTAGTGCTAACGTGATGATGGACAATGCAAGAAGTGTGATGCTACAAATGGAAGGTGATGATGAACGAGATGCATGAGGGATGAATCGATTAGGGTATTGCATTACTTCGCTTTATACTTCTTCACTTGCATTCGCTGATGAAAGTCCCCTGACAGGGTTTTGTGTCCCCCGCGGGCGGCGGCTTTGATGTCGCATAGAGATCGCATTGCAACGTCCCACGGGAAGCGAGACCACGACCATATCGAACCTTTGATAGTGGCGTCGTAATGGTAGGCATACGAGGCCTTTAGACGCGTGACCTCTGACGGCTCGCGCTCGGTTTCAGGCGAAGAAAACGAGAGCAGCGTGTGATGATCTGGGGACGCAGCGAACTCCCTAGAGAGACTTCGTAGGATATCTTGTCGGTGCTCGATGGGCATGTCGGTGAAGCCAGACCCGGTGTCGGATGAGCTCTTCCTTGGGCTCATCTTGCTGCGATGCAATTCATACATCCGTTCGACATGGGCCTTGATGGCGTTTAGGTCCTCTTGTCGTTGGGTAAAATTCATCGCTGCCATCTGCTTGGCCAAAGCTTCGGCTTCTTTCCATGGCTTCAAAAGGTCGGCGTCGGGGACGATGTGCTCGTGACCGAGAAAGAACTTTTCTATCTGTCCGAGTGCCAGATCGCTTTCAGCCTTGGCAAGGTCGTGTAGACTGTCCATGACGAACTTGCCAAGGTTGAATTCTTTCTTGCGAGAGAGGTACGGTTGATTGCTTGTATCAACTTTCGTCTTGCTCGAAGGTTGTTCAGGTTCCTTCTCCGCCCATTTAGCCGGCCTCACTTCGTACTTCTTTGCATCCTTGCGAACCTGCTCCGGCGTGACTTTCTGACCTGATTTGGCTCCATCCAATATTTTGCAGAACCTTGAAGCATATTTATTAGTCAGTCACGAAACAATCGGACTCATAATAACTCACATGTAGGCGAGCCGAACCGTTTCTTTATGTTGATAGCCGTACATGTATATCGCATTCTGATGGTAGTTCGAATACTGGCCAACGAGTGATTGATGCTCCAGAGCGCCGAGAAGATATTTCTGTAGATCTAGAACAACTTCTGCATCGGTCTTCCCAGTGGTCTTCTGTTGCTGCAGGAATTCTGAGACTTGTTTGTTTTCTCGCACGAAAGCGGTAGCGATGCTGGCTGGTTCATCAGCGAAACGGAGATCGGCGTTGACGAAGGGCTTGACGAGTTCAGGTTGCCAAAGGATGAGGGCTTTGTCACCGTCGTAATCACCTAGGATAGTCAGGAAATAAGTTATTGCATTCCGAAGCCCGGCCGGGACAAACCTCCTGCAAGGTAATCTGCAGCTCTTCGATCGCCGGTTGTAGAAAGGACGATGACGTCCGTCAAGTGGTTAAGTTGGGGGTGGGATACCGCCGTAACCTATAATGGGTTGGTGAGAAGTGGATATTAGAATGAAACATTGTGCACCTTTTGGGCATCGGTAGGCAGCTTACAAGGGTGTCTCGTCAGCTTGGGTCAAAATGTCAGTAGGATTAGGATGCTTTTTTCGACGAAGGAGGGTATTTACCACGACATCACCGAGGAGAGTATCCGTGTCAATGCCATCGGGGGTCTTCAGGTCGCGTACGGATCGTTTGAAATGTACTTCTCCGGGCTTCAGGACTTTGTATGTATCTGGTCTGCAATCAATGGACTGAGATTGGTGGTTGTACTGACAATCACCTACCCGGTATGATAAACGCAGTGGCGGACATAGGAACGTCAATTCGATAATTTCGAATATATCGTACAATGGCGGGCTTGATGATGCACTCTAGCTTTTCGCGTAAGACGGGCAGAGTCTGTGGTTCGAAACCAGCTTCTAATAGATACATGGCCGTTTCTTCAAGACTTGATGGACAGCCACTGACTGGGTCACCCCACCAGGCAGTCGACCGTTGTTGTGCGCGTTGAAGGCCTTCTTCATCGTCGATCTCTGGTGCTTCGTTGTCAGAGTAAGAGTAGCCCATGACGCGGGCCTCTCCGACCTTCTCCCGCCCACGACGAGCATACATGACTCCGCCTATCTCTGAAATGGCACACCAGAGGTCAAACATTGCATCAGGACCGTCCCATTTTAGGAGGGCATCTTTGATAGCATGAAGGGCAACCTGAATGAGTTGAGCGAATGCCGTGGCGGGGACACCATTCTCAGCAAGGTTTATGATTGTTTCAACAGACAGGCGGGACGGTGTATGAGCATGAGATGCACGGAGAACATCGATGGACAGAAATGCGCGGTCTACATTGCAGGTACCGGGTTTGCAATTCCGATAATGGTGCTTCACTTTCACTTGTGACGGACGCACCCATATTTTTGGTACAAGCGAACGGTCGTCGTTAAGAACGAGCATACCCTAATGTCTAGTTAGTATCGCGTTCCATGTTTATCAAGAGAAAGGGTACCTTGGCATCACCCGTGCCATCGTGAATTGATCCACCTCCCGCTCGACATTGGATGGCGGTTGGACAACTAAGCCACCCAATTGATCGGGCGACTGCCTGTAAGCCAGCAAAGTTGATGTATCCAGCTCCGTCGGTCATATCAGATCCAGATGAAGAAACTTAGTGATTGATCAGACAAGCACAAGGAGGGGTTAGTAATCTAACATACCGATATCGGGAATTGGCAAGATATTTTCAGGTTCAAGTATGTAGCCTGGAACTGAGTTTGAGAGGCCTAGAGTAAAACGCGCCGCCCACTTGGCCAGACTCTGTAGGAAATTCAAAGGAAATCAGGGTCTATCCACACAATGAATGATCCTGCCCATACCTGGTCGTCGTTGAGGTCCAGCGAGTTGTGCCATTGAAGAAAGTCCCAGAGGGACATTTGAGTCGACTGATCAGAGATGGATATACCCGAACCTGTCCAGGTTTCATTGGTGCGATACAAAAAAACGTTGTCTTCCTTGGCGTAAAATGCGCGGAAGACTGATGCTCCAAGAATGAAGGGCCGAGAGCAATATTCCACCAAGCCGTTGGTCAAGGCTCTGGCCTTGCTCAATGCCTCCTTGGTAACTTTGAGTCTGAGGAACTGACGAGATCCAAATCGACGCAGGAAGCGGGAGGATGCTCCAAGTTCAGCACGCTCGAGCTTCACGGTCAATCGAGATGCTTCGAGAGATAATCGGCCACCAAATATGATCTTTCCTCCGTAGCGGTTGTCATGTTCAGGTTTACAACCCAATCCAGCATATTTGTCGTCTTTAAGGACCTTTTCTTCCCAATCAAGCTCTTCCCAAGGTGACTGGTGAAGATAGCTGAGTAGAATCGGTAGATCGTGGTGAGCACCAGCCTACCTTGGATAAAATTTCTTTTTCGTACAAGCGGTCATAAGTATGGTCAACGCTGAGATGCAAAGCTATCAGAAGAAGATTTGGATGTGACTGAAAGGATGCGTACTTTCGACGTCTGAGCAAGGGCTCAGTCAAGGGAGCGGAGATAGCATTGGATTCAACGAGCTTGTCAAGTTGTTCCATCGAAATATCCTTCTCCGTGATGGAGCCATGAGAGAGGAGTCGCCAGATCTCGTACTGAACGCCATAGGGCACCCCACGACGGTCCATGCAGCGTTGGATGAATACAGAAGAAGCCTTAGGGAATAAAGTGAGCGCCATTGGTAGTAATTACGCTGAGTTAAGGATAACTCACGATGATATTGTATTTGTGAACAGAGAGGCCATCACTATTAAGTGCTGGAATTGCAGAATTTGACGACACTCTCTGGCGCGACGTAGGCGGCATTGATCCTTCAGGGTCTTCAACGGCTTTTCGCTTTCCGTTCCTTGAACCAATGGAACTAAGACTTGAGTCCTGAGGCGAACAAGTAGACGCCGATTGTGTTGCGGGAGGGAGTGATGTCGATTGACTTCCACACAGAAGATAGTTATCTAAAAGCATTCAGACGAGAGCTGTGATACAATCAAGTCTAGAGTTACCCATAGCTTTGAATAATTCATCGTCGTAGGCGTCCGCATATTGAGAGGCCTGACTAGGACAAACATCCTGCGTCTTCGTCATGTAAGTCCGATTACCTGAACAGAGAGATATAGGTTCCAACCTCCGCAGTCCCTGATTGAGGCTCAGTTGGTTTTTCTTGCTCCATGAAGGAGAAATCTCCCGCGTCCTCATATTCCGAGCTCTGGTGTGGAAACTTAGCATATCTACCTGGATGTCATGACGGAGAAAGCTGGGACGAACACGGTCATCAGGCATGTGCTCATCATCTCCAGGTAGCCCATCTCTAGCATCTATGGGTACATTATAATGCGCGTCAATCATTGATATAGAAGTCACTAGTCAATCCTTACCTAACTCCATGTCGCGTAGCTATGTCACGGCAATGGTAGCGTGTAAAAGTGCGCAGTGAAATAGTGAGTAGCAATACAGTGCCGTGTAAAGTCGATTGGAAAGCGGGTGCGATGTCAAACGCGAAAATGCAGTAATGAAGAAATGAAGAGTTAACAGGGACGGAGTGCAAGTGTCGAGATGTGGGCTTTGTTTAAGTTTCGTGGGAAAGTTTTAAGCACCACTACTTCTAGGAACACGATGCATTCCCGTTTTGGACGAGTCTATTTCCTTCGTCCCAAGATGGGATGACAGTCTATCGGCCCCGCGATTCTCCGCTTCTCAGCCACCGCACCTATAAAAGCGTCTGACCCATCGCTTCCGCTTCTCAACTATCCTTCTTCTTCTTCTTTCACCACATCTCGCTTTTATCAAACCACAGCCTATCTTTTTTTACCCTTCACATTCTACCTTGATCCTCGAAAATGCCTTCTGTCGCGCTCTCAGACACTATGCCTGATCTCTCGAACAAGACCTTTGACAACGGACGCTACAGACTCCTCGAGCAACTTGGCACTGGCGCGTACGGCAGGGTCTATCGGGCACTCGACAACACCTCGCCGTCGACCAAACCCGCTTATTATGCTGTAAAATGCTTGGTTCGTCCTAAGCAAGGATCTCGCCAGGACGACTTCCAGCGCCGCGAGTTCACTCTCCACAATCTGGTCTGCTCACATCCAAACATCGTCTCTATGCACAAGGTCATCGTTCAAGGCGATATTGTCTACGTTATCATGGATCTCTGCACCGGTGGCGACCTCTTCACGGCGATTACTGAGAATTCTGTCTACTCTGGGAAGGATGCCCTTCTCAAAAAATCCTTCATCGAACTCTTGGACGCGATCCACTGGTGCCATGAACAAGGCGTCTTTCACCGTGACATCAAGCCTGAAAATGTCTTGTGTTCCGCCGACGGCAGCAACTTGCAACTGGCCGACTTTGGGCTCTGTACTCGCCAGCGTGTCAGTAGGGACTTTGGGTGTGGAAGCTCGTACTACATGAGTCCAGGTACGTCGTCGCTTCCATTCCCCTGCGCATATATTAACCTAATTGATGCCACAGAATGCATTGGGAAGGAAGTACGGATGCACATGTACTCTACGCGGTCGAGTGATGTCTGGTCTCTTGGCGTCATCCTCGTCAACATGATTACGGGAAGAAATCCATGGCGATATGCAACAACCAAAGACGAATGCTTCGCCGCATATGTCAGCGACGCGAACTTCCTTCGACAGGTCCTCCCCATATCCGAAGAAGTCGGCGCGATCATCAACCGTATCTTCACACTCAACCCACAGGATCGAATACGCCTTCCCGAGCTGCGCGAGAAGATTCTGGGAGTCAAGTCGTTCTTCATGTCTCAGCGAGAGCTAGCGATGGCGTCTGCGTGTGTCCGTGATGCAGCCAAGGGCTATGGACTTCGAGTACCTCCAGCTCGCCTCCCAACTGTAGCACCGATCGCTGTCATCGTAGACCAACCTGTCGAAGGGCATGTCGGACTGTCTACTTCGTCGGAAGGTTTCCTCTTTCCCAGTCCAGGCGGGCGATCGCAATCTTATATCGGGGAAGAGGGTCCAGCGCACATCATTGGGGATGATGATCCTGCGGATTCGACCATTGAAGATAGTTCCAGCTCATCTGCCTCTAGCGATGGACCCATCACTCCGGAAACTCACCCAGCAGACCCCCAGGTCGAAATTCCCGAGATCGCGGAGCTGTCCTTGTGCCAACCACCTGCCCATGTCACCAACGATGCAGTCACGAAGGAAACGCTTGCTGCCGCGGGAGCTGGTCACAAGGCCCCTTCCAAGCCTTCCCGTTTCATCCAGATGGCGGTGCAGCGACTCAAAGGTATTACGCCTGGATCAATTATTTAGTGTCGCAGGCGGCCATATCATTTTTTTTTAAAAAAAAACCATCCATTCCTTAGCTTTACCATTGGACATTGATTGGACATACGGACCATTGTATTTAGTGTCGTGGAATGTAGCTAGTACTTCCGCTTGTTTTTTTCTAGACATCAACGTGTTGGTGTACCTGGTGCCCATGGCTCGGTGATGTGGGGGAGCGTTTAAAGACGTGCTATCCTATATCGATTATATCATCATCACAATCGATTTCAGGGTAATTCTCACGCGTTGACCAGAGTTGACCAGAGTAAACTCCAAAATATATAAACTCTAGGTCCCCAAGCGTCCCCAAGCAAACCACCATCCTTACCACCAACTCGATCCCAAATTTATAGCAAGATGGTGTCCTCGAGTGTCTTGGGTTTCCCCCGTATCGGTGCGTACAACTGTCTCAGATTTTCTCAGGAGACCCCTAACACGTCTTGTTCGAACAGGTCCTAACCGTGAGGTCAAAAAAGCCGTCGAGGCCTACTGGGCTGGCAAGATCTCTGCCGACGAGCTCACCAAAGCCGCCGCCGATGTGAAGAAGGGAAGCTGGACCAGTGTCAAGGAAAAGGGAGTAGATTTCGTCCCCAGGTACATTTTCATCGACCCATTCTCATATCATTCTTCACTCATGATGTCTCATTTAGCGGTGAATTCACCCTTTATGATCACGTTCTCGACCACTCAGCTGCTTTCAATGTCATACCAAAGCGATACACCGGCCACGGACTCTCCCCCTTGGACGTTTACTTCGCCATGGGCCGTGGACGTCAAGCCGATGGTGTCGACGTTCCTGCCTCTGAGATGAAGAAATGGTATGATTGCGCTTTTCTGAAATAACTTCATTTGCTCATGATCGTCGCAGGTTCGACTCCAACTACCACTTTGTCGTCCCCGAGTTCTCCGAGGAGACTGACTTCAAGCTTAACTTCAACAAGGCTCTCGAGGAGTACAAGGAAGCCAAAGAGGCTGGTGTTGTCACTCGCCCAGTCATCTTGGGCCCTGTATCCTTCCTTGTTCTTGGCAAGGCTTCGAAAGAGGCTCAGCCAGGCTTCCAACCCATCTCCCTCCTCCCCAAGCTCCTCCCCGTCTACAAGACTTTGCTCTCTGAGCTCAAGGCTGAGGGTGTTGAATGGGTTCAAATCGACGAGCCTATCTTGGTGTTGGACAAGTCCAGCACTTTGGAGAAGGAGTTTGCCTCTGCTTACGCCGAGCTCTCCCCTGTCTCCCCCAAGATCCTCCTCGCGACCTACTTCGCCCGCCTCGACTCCAACGTTAACTTCGTCGCCAAACTCCCCATCGCTGGCCTCCACATTGACCTCGATCGTGCCCCTGAACAGTTGGATTCAGTCATCGCTGCCGTTAAGCCCACCAACATCATCTTGTCATTGGGAGTGGTTTCTGGCCGTAACATCTGGAAGACCGACTTCGAGGCTGCCCTCAAGCTCGGCCAGAAAGCCGTTGAGGCTCTTGGACAAGATCGCGTCATCGTCGCTACTTCGTCTTCCCTGCTGCACACCCCTGTGACCCTTCAATCCGAGAACAAGCTCACTGAAGAGCAAAAGGACTGGTTCTCATTCGCCTTGGAAAAGGCCGGAGAGGTTGCCACCATTGCTGCTGCCTTGTCCGGTTCGGAGGACGCCAAGATCAAGGAAGCTCTTGAGGCCAACAAGACTTCCATCGCCAAGCGTCGTGCATTCGAACAAACCTCTGATGATACCGTTCGCAAGCGTGTTGCCGCCATCACCGATGAGATGCTCCACCGTCAATCTCCATTCGCCGTCCGCAAGGACATCCAAGCCAAGCACCTTAACTTGCCCAAGTTCCCCACCACCACCATTGGATCTTTCCCTGTAAGTCTAAATTCAATGCTATCCACAGGAACTGTTCTGATTATCTGCGAAGCAAACGAAAGAGATCCGTCAAGCTCGTGCCAAGTTGGGCAAGGGTGAGATTACCCAGGAGCAATACGACGACTTCATCAAGAAGGAGATTGAGGCTGTCGTCCGCTTCCAGGAGAAAGTTGGCCTCGACCTTCTCGTCCACGGAGAGCCCGAGCGTAACGACATGGTTCAATACTTCGGCGAACAGCTCAACGGTTTCGTCTTCACTCAAAATGCTTGGGTGCAGAGCTACGGATCTCGGTTCGTCCCTTGTTTTTCTAGTCGCACGACCATGCTCATCCATCTCTTATCAGATATGTCCGACCTCCCATCATTGTCTCTGACGTCAGCCGCCCTGGTCCCATGACCGTGACCTGGAGTAGTTATGCTCAGAGCGTCACCAAGAAGCCAATGAAGGGTATGCTTACTGGCCCTGTCACCATCCTCAACTGGTCGTTCCCTCGTGCCGATGTTTCCCGTGAACTCCAGTCCAAGCAATTGGCCCTTGCTCTCCGTGACGAAGTCATCGACTTGGAGAAGGCTGGAATCAGCGCCGTTCAAGTCGACGAGCCTGCTATTCGTGAGGGTGTAAGTGTTGCGATTATCTTATCTAATTTCCCTATCCTGATTACGCTTCTCAGCTCCCTCTCCGTCGCTCTGACTGGGATGCCTACCTCAAGTGGGCCGTCGACTCATTCAAGCTCTCCACCGCCGGTGTCTCTGATAAGCTCCAGACCCACTCCCACTTCTGCTACTCCGACTTCGACGATATCTTCCCTTCTATTCAACGTCTCGACGCTGATGTCATCTCCATCGAAGCCTCCAAGAGTGACATGAAGTTGCTCACTACCTTCAAGCAATACGGATACTCCAACCAGATCGGCCCTGGTGTCTACGATATCCACTCTCCTCGTGTCCCTGGACAGGAAGAGATCCAAGAGCGTTTGGCCTCCATGCTTTCCATCCTTCCCGATTCCCTTCTCTTCGTCAACCCTGTATGTTGTTCTGTTTTTCTCTTCCGCATCTTGTCGTCTAACATGTCTTCCAGGACTGTGGCTTGAAGACTCGTGGATGGAAAGAGACCGAAGCTTCTCTCGTCAACGTTGTCAACGCCGCTCGCTGGGCTCGTGAGCAATACAAGTAAACGTCTCACTTTTCTGTGTTATTTTCCTTCATCTTGGGGATGTGTGGGTGATGGACTGTCTTAGCATATATACAAGTTGTATTTTATCATACCGGGATTTCAACAATCCCAAACTCTTCATGCATTTCATCAAATAAACTTATCCATTCAACATTGAAACCCAATAAATGTCTATCAGAGATCTAGAGTAGCGTAAGCGTAGTAAGTGCAGAGGTACGTCCGTGGCTAGACTACTCTTTCGAATGCGTGAATGCGTGAGCGTGTGGTATAGTCATCTCCTCTACAGGGGATTCCACCTTCTCGGCGTCGGTGACATGGATAGGTCGAACGATGTAATCCGCGCCGTTTGGGTCGTGGTCGGGTACGGTATCCTGGGGATTTACTCCGTCGTTCTTGTGAGCCTGCTCTAAAGCAGCGCGGAGCATTTCTTCTACCTTCTGTGTGCGCTTGGTCTTTTGCCCACCACGCCAGATAAAGACGCCAGAAAATATCCCGCAAAGGAAACTGGCCGGGATCAATATACCCGTACTCCAAGCGGGCCGTTGGAATCTACAGCCGCGTCGTGTATGTTAGCACTCAGAAGAGAGGGAGGACATGCATTCGTACCGGTTAAGACCCCACATCGTCGCGCATAGAAGTATCTGGAATTCATGTTTAAAGGTAGTGGGCGGCAAAGTAATGTCTCCTAACGTACCTGAAATATGGAATTGCCGTCATTAAGAAAGCAAATCAAGAGCGCGATACTAATGGGAAAAGATCAACTCCAGTGTGCGAACGTGTTGAAGAAAACTGACTTGATGGGGAATGCCTAGAAATAGCATATTGAGATAAGGCTATACATAGGAGGGGTAGGAGGGGTAAAAACCTACTCTGTGTGTCTCAGTCCCATGTGCCCGATACCATGTCTGTGAGTGGTGGAATTTGACCTGCTCTAAAGACCACAACATGAGAGCCACGCATTAGGACGACTGAGAGGGACTTACGACGGTGGAGGTCATGTTGCTCTTCATCGGTCAAAACGTGGACGTAATTTGGGTCATACTCAGGGTCCGGTAAATCGTCTCGATCGAACAGTTGTGGCAGCCCTGCTTTTGCACGCCGTCTCTTCGTGATGAGTTTGTACCGCCAAATTTTGATGATACCTATAACGTTGCGTGTTAGAGTTGACAGCTGGAATGACGAAGGCGCAGAGCGGTAACGCGTAACGTACGATACGTGTCTAACACACGGAAGGGAATAAGACCGATACCGGTGACGGTGAAAAGACCTGGCCGCAGTATCAACACTGAGGATGAAAGTGGAGAATGGTTGGCGCACCATTCATGATCTGAGAGCACACTTCGACCCAAAAGCCTTGCGTATTGTCATTGTGTAGATTGATAACTTTGCCCAGGAAAAATACAAGTGCGGCACCCCAGAATACTGGAGAAAGGTTTAGTTAGCACGGACTGAGAAGTTGGTTGTGAGTACACACCAACAAGAAAACCATAGATTCCGGTGATTATCTGTGAAGTTGATATGGGTGAACTAAGGCCAGACAAAAGAGCGGAGGTACCCACACCCATGGCTACAGATAAAGTATTACGTCGGAATGGCAAGTCAAAACAAAGGAATGAGAGAACGTACGCGTTTTGAGGAAGGACCATACACCCATCATCGTCCGCCTAAACCTCGAAGGCCTCTTGAGGACATCCTCAACATGGCGATCGAGGGCATCCTCGTGTATTGAAGCCGGTCGGTCAGCCGTTACGCGAACACCATCGTAGGGAAGTATTACGACAGGTTTGCGAGAGTAGAAAGAAAGAGGTGGGCTATCCAGGTGTGAGTGTCCGAGAGCGATGCGTTGAGAAATTGGACTGACAAGACAATAGAGTTGGCAGCGTTGGTCAAGCTGGAAACAGTTCCGACTTGGGGATCTGTCGAATGAAACAGTCAGAGGAGAACGTGCAGAGTAGAGTAGCAGCGTGCCTATGACATCGAGGTGCTCGACTATATCGTCATGATGATGATCCCCATCCCCATCGAAAAATATGGAACCTTCATGGGCCGAAGAAAGATCCACACTCAACGCCCTTCCCGGTCGTCCTTGCCTGCGTTCTGCCGCTGCAGCCTCCCCTGCATTCCGTACGACTTCAAGGTCTGTTTGTGGGACGGAGCTTTGCGTGGAATCTGCACGACTCCGGGTAGTAGGTGAAGACGGGGCCGCGGAGGCGTGGTCCAAGAGCAAGCGTGATGCAGCAAAGGATCTGCTCTTCCGACAATGCCTCTGAACGATGCTCCCAAAGTGTGAAGAAGGCCTGCGGTTCGGGTAGGATAAAGCTCTGTCGCGGGTTATGCGCTGCTGCTCCTGCTGGGGAGGTGGAGTCGTAGTATTCTGTGATTCTGGGTCTGTGGGATTAGGGGACTGAAATATGGATAACAGGGGAGGTCGTGACTGGCGACGTTGAGGAGTAGTTGTTGCGTCTGCGAGCGTCGAGTAATCCGCTCGCCGTACTCTGACGGAGGGGGCCATGGCAATGAAGCCAGGTCCAAGGAGGAATGCTCAACGCTCATTTATTGTCAGCCCCTAACACAAGTTCCACATGCTGTCAATGGTCATTTCTAGATCTAAAAAATACATAACACAATAGATAGCCGAAATCAAAGCAAAAACGAGGGTAGATAATCCGTTTATGATACACTTTCCGGTGGATGTTCCGTTGCAGGTCGTTCCGTTGTATCGCTTGATGGTGGCCGAGTGAAAGGTAGAGGCTACAAGAACGTACGTATCAGCAAAGTGTCGTTCAGAAAGCGTGCAGTCACCCACATTCCCATTCCCATGAATCTCTGGTCCCTCAGTGCTCTTCCTCGATCTGGACGACTTTCGGAAGAGGTTGAGTATCTTCGGTCGACTTTCTGGTCGGCTAACACGTTCCCCCGAGACTGCGACTGCGGCCAAGGCCATCGGGTCGTCCATGCCTTCCGGCTCAGCGGTGTAAGGGGTGAGATTGAAGTTCGCAGGCGGTGCCTCCACTCGCTTCCTAGTGATCTTATTCCACCGTCGGTGAGGCGAATCCTGGGAAACCTTGCGGCTCCGCAGTTCAGGTCGAGACGACGAAGGAGACGGGTCTTTGGAGGAGTGGTTACTCTTTGAGCCCATCCACTTGGTCTTGGAAATCAGTTCTCGAGCGACGGGGAACACGGGGACCAAAGGCTGATGCAACGCCATCTTGACCCAACCACGCCAACTCATGTCCGAAGGGATGAATTGGTCCACCAATTCCTCAAACTGATAAACAGAGTTAAGGAAGGCATGCAAAAACCGTCACAAAAAGCACGTACACTCCATGTCTGATTGCGGTACTCCAAGTCACGAGTACGGATGCGGGCATCCCTGCATTCAAAGGCGTCATCCTTCTTGATACTGAGCAAGATATGAAGACTAGAACAAAAAATGGGTAAAACGATCTTGTATACAAAAGTGATACAAGTACCTTGAAATCCGGACAAGCACAAAGCTCTTTTGCGAAGAACGCGTTTTCATTTCAGTCGCGTCCATGATCCTGGCTGTCTCTCGGCGCTTCGGCGCTTGTCGAAGAGCATCTGATGATCTCGTCCTCGACAGCGTTGGCGTTGGCGGAGGTGGTACATCAGAGCTAGCCGTGATAGAAAGCCGCAGATCGGTAAACGAGCGCGAAGTCCCAAGTCGGCGGAGCGGTTGGTGCTGTTGGGGAGGGCGCAAACGAGGGCCACCACTGATTTCAGAAGGAAAATTCTGCAGAGCTCGCGGAGAGTCTAACGATGCACGCGCAGCCACCACGCGGGGAGCTGTTTCCTCATCGTCCGAATTTGAAGATGTACTGTTCTTGCGTCGGTCCTTCCGTGCTGGCCATAGATACTCCATAATGCGACGACCAAGGTTAGAGTCGATTTGAAGCCGGATTGGGTGCAGGATCAACTCGAAATCCTCATAAATGGTGATGCCTCCGACCGGAGCCAAAACCGTCCAGTGAGCCAGGAGGAAAAGGCCTCTCTTGAGTAATGGATGATTCGCCGGTTCATCATATTTGCAGAGAATTTCCGTCCATAACGCATTCCGTGCTCCGTCGAATGCCTGGAGGTCTGCGAGGTCCAAGCTGTTCACAGTAGAACTGTCGCGTCGACTCAACCACTTGAAATTGATATTCCGGAGGGCCAGCTTTGCCAAAAGCCCCTTGTGTTCGTCAAGCATACGCCAGGAGATTTCTGTAGAGCACGCTCGGAGCAGCAGTGCAGATTTCTGGTCGTCCAGGTCCTCGACGCGATCTTGAGCCATTTTAATAGCGTCGAAAAGTAGGGTGAGTTCTTCGGCCAGGACATAGATATGCGCTTTCAACTTCAACAATTCAACACCAGTATCCCGATGCTTGGTCTGTGCCAGCGCCAATCGTTCAACCTCCGCGGCATTACGCAAGCGACTTTGAACATCCGAAACGACTCCCGCCGCGGACATGAGATCGGTGAAGTCGTAAGTGAAGAGGAGGGTTTCGAGCCTATCCAGACGCGTTTTCTGAGCAGCATCTGAGAATAAGATCACATTGGTGATGATATCAGAAATCGTTTGGAAATGCTCCTCGTTTGCGGTGACAGTGAAGCGAGGAACGTTGAATTGGATGAGATCCTGAATGAGATGTTAGCTTCAAGTAAACTGACAGACAAACAACGACCGACCGTTTGATTATGCAGATGGTCCTCTCCTGCGAAGGCCAGGTCGCGACCAATCCTTGCGATAGACGTTACATTATTACGAAGACGTAAACGATTGAACTTGTCATAATGAAAGGTGGCGTCAGTTTGAGGGACGAGGCGATCGAATGCATCACTCTCGCAGCGAAAATCAACAAGAACTTCAAGCGGTAGAGATGCTCCCTCGGAGAGCGTCGTTTGTGTAGGTGCGAAGGCTTGTAGGCCCATAAGTGAACCGTAACTCCTAAATATGGGTTTAGAATCTAGCAGGGGCCACCAAGCAGTCATTGTACCCACCGACTCATCACCTTCCCGCTTACGGGGTCATTTACATTGGACTTATCCATAATATTAAAAAGCTGTAGTTTTGCTTGAACGGCGGCCAATATCAGTGTTGAATCTGAGCCCTTGTCGCCTCTTAGTACGACCTGCGGTTTCAGCAAGAGGAAGAAGTGGCTCTTGAGGAGGGAAACTGCATCAGACCAGCCAAACATTGGATCGACCGTGTCAGTTGGCGGAAGACCAGATATCTCCACGGAAGCTTTTGGCGATGGTGTATCTCCAGATATGATTTTACGCAATGCATTGGCAGCGGCTTGACCTGTCTGGAACGGACTCTTCGGTTTGAGTTCGTCAACATTCTTCGAAGAGGTTGCCTGAGCTTGGTCGAGGATGTACCTGACGGCTCTGCGGAAAATTCAATTGCTATACTAACGGCGGATGAAGGGACGGACGTGCCTTGTTGCCAAATGGTATTCATACCCTCGCCGCGCACGTGAGCAATAATAATACTGGAGCATTATCTGCGAGTTGAGTCTGTCAATAGGTGGTTATGGGCAACAAGGGTAATAAACTGACATCCCGGACAGCACTGTTGAGGAACATCTTGGGACAGTGTATTTGATAAACATTATCGAACTTCTCCCATTCTTGTGACATGGCATCATCCGAAGGGAACAGGTAAGCTTCATCTTCTGAGGAGGAGCGACGGTCACTCAGATGCTCCATATAGTCTTCGAGAAGTTTGATCATGCGCTCTGTAGCCGCTCGCTCGCGCTAGAGGAGGGTCACTATCAGAAGGGTACAAAGGTATATGAAACAGACCTGAACGATCGGGGACGGAGATGGAATGTTTTGCATGCATTTGCGTCGCTTCAATTCCGCAATGCGGGCAGAGGCAATGGAGACCTGAATTTTGACAGAGGCTGAGAGAAGGCTCAGCAATGGGGATCGGTCAGAGAGAAGAAAGGGAGCGCACTAGGTTCCTGTCCGAGGATGCAAGTGTGCGAATCTTCATCGCCGAACTTGCTGCGTAGCACCTGACCGGCCTGTGGAGGAGACTGCCGCTTACAATAGCTGAATCGAGGACAAGCAAGGACAGGTAGCAAGTGGACGATGGGGTCCGATTGGGGGGCAGGCATCCAGTCAACCTCTACGAAGTCGTCGTGGTCGATCCAAGGGGATGATAAATCAACGGGGGGTAGTTGACGGTCTCTGAATGTACCCATATGTGACGGACCAGTCAGAGGGACGGATTGCTTCAAGGGTTCGCTGAACGTGGCTGAAAGGGCACGAAGATCTAAACCTTTCAGAATGACTTCGGCGGCGTAGAGGGCCTTATGTCGGGAGGTCTGGTGTTGAGCACCACTTTGTACAATTGTCTCTTGGTCGCGTTGATGCATGTCGATTTGAAGGTCATCAATCAAAGCTTTGATGCCGACAAATGGGGTGATGCCCTTTTCCCATGTTTCTCGGGATTCATCAACATAGGCGTGGAGTACGAATAGTCGAGACACAGATATTCGGTACTTCAAAGTGGCAAGGTGTCGACCAAACTTGGGTGAAATATGTCGCTTTGGATACATGCTTCCCTGTCGGATCGGCAGTGATAAGACACTGTCAAATAGGGCCAGCCAAGACCAGAAGTGAGCGAAAGCTTTAGGCGTGAGATGGAAGCTACTTGGGATGTGATCTACGGTATGGTGAGAAGGGTGGCCAACGTGCGTCATAGGACGGACGGATGATGTGAGGGAGATAGCCAAATGGATGAAATCTGAGCGGAAACCATTGTATGAATCTTCCGCGCTCTAGATTATTGCAGTGTAAACATGAGTGAAGCAGAAGATATGTTACCAGATAGCTCACATGAAGTTCGGGCTCTTTGTTCTTTCTCACCAGTTTGACGGCGTAGTGAGGAAGGAAGTCGAAGAATCGACATCGACGTTCAAAGGGAGGCCCGGAGCAGACCAGACATTCTGACCCACAGGCGCGTTCCAGCATACAACCGACTCCAAAACGAACTCCCGAAGCTAACTTGGCACATATCTTTTGGAATTGGGACTTGTTTTGCCTTGCCTGCAGACCAGGTCCGAGAGCAGCCAACGTCCTCAATGTTTCTTGGCTGGAAGCGAACGGTCAACACGACTCACATGACCGAAAAAAGGGATCTTACCTTGGAATCGCGATGACCATAGAGTCGCTAAATACTTGGAGGATCTCCCTATTGTCGTTAGGGTAGCCAGCAAGGAGCTTTGGGTGCCCAGTGAAAGAAAGGACAAAGCCAGCGCCTTCGCCAGAGAGTTCATAAGGATCTCGTAACCCTGTATATCTAGTTTAGATCGTCTTCTCAAGTAAGGGAAAGTCAGACCTTTTAAGTATAAATTAACGTCACCCTTGAAGACGGCCTTGAGCTTCCAATGAAATACGAGACGCAACTGAAATTGTGGGTCAGTCGCTGAGTGAAATACGGGGGAGGAACATTAACCTTATCCCAGAAACCCAACGATGGAGACGAATCTCGAGGAGGACTGGACAAAGTGTCGATTATACGGGTCACGTCTTGCATGGCTGGTGAGTAGCTAACACCAAATGAGAAAGTGGTCGCATTAGCGGTCGTTATGTGTATTTCCGGATTGGCGTATGTCTTTACAGGCATAATCGTCTTTGGAACAGATATCGATAACGGAGCGGCACCTTCGATACCTTGATTACGCTCAATGACAGGACAGTCGAACCATTCAACGGATGCGTCGAGTCCTGTCTCTTCGGCAACTACAAGATCGGTGTGAAATGAAAAGGCTGGGTCAGCTTCTGCTGCGTGGTTTGACACGTCCACTAATGGCAATGGGTAATCGCGTAGGCACACGCGTAGGGCCCTCGAACGTAGGGTGAGATGGAGAGGTACAAGGAGGAAATATTGGGTGTCCTTGGGTATACCACCATTTTCATGGAGGAATTCTGGGAGCATTGCGGGGGGAAATGATGGAGGGGAAAGGGCAATTGATACGTCGTTTAGAAGAATCCGAATTAAAGGGGGATCCAATGACATTGCATCGACATCGACGTGATTGAAAACAGGTGTTTGAGGAGATGAACCTCGTATATGGCGTTGATACGCATCTTCCAGCGTTGCGCGTAGCTCTTTCAGCGTGCGATGCCTGATGGTCCAATCCAAGGCATTGACTTGATGGAGGCGATTTCGGGCATCTTCAATAGGTACTGTGTGAACCGAATTGAACCTGTACTCGTTGGCTACTTCGGAGGTTGCACTCGTCGGCTCTGGAGGAACCTCATGATGAATGGCAGACACCTTTAGGTCGAAAGCTCTTTCACGTTCTTGCCTAAATCTGGCAGCATCAAGCCCAGCCCTTTGAATAATCCCTAGTTTGGTTTCGAAAACATCGTCAGCAGCGTCGAAGCAGAAGCAACGCAGTCGAATTTTCAAATTTGGCATGGATTTCGCTTCTTCGGCTTCTGGTGCGGTCATTTTCGTAAACCTCCCTGATGGAACTATCTGAGCTAAGTGTTTGGCAGCCTTCAATGCAACATTGATATCGAGGACCAAGTCGGCGAGAACAAAACCAGATGCGATATGAATGTGGAGACTATCCCCTTCTAGGGACAAGACCAATGGGCGTGCCCTAAGGTTGGAAGAGGACATGCTCAGATTCTGCAGAGTGATGAAGTTCGCCCAATGGGAGTCCCGATCCTGAGTTGGTGGGAGGAGGACATATACACCAAGATTGGCTAATGAAGCAGATAGAGGTGCCTCAGCAGAATGGGTGACTGACAACGCGTTGAGCTGGGTTGAAGTAGTTTGCTTATGAAACTTCCATTGAATTTGAGCTGTGTTTAATTCGGCCACGACCATAGGGGCAATCTTGTAGTTGGGAGGGAGAGTTGTGTGATTGATGTTAACGCCTGGAAGAGTGGTACGACGTGAAGTACCTCGAGTCAACGCAACGATGGTTCGTGATGCAAGCAAGATGCTATATACATGGGACATCCGGAAAGTAGCCTGAATCTCCGGTATGCGAAGACGCACTTCGCAAGAGATCAATTCGCGAGGAAGGGATAGTTGGATAACAGAAGGGATTGTGGGTTGCCGCCGCCCGGAAAGCCTAACCGCAAGAGAAGCATGTCTGATCCGTAAAAACTCATGTATAAGCAACTTTGGGTCATCTCGCTCTATTAACATAGGATCATCCGGTGCATATGGCGTCGAGACTGCGCTGCGGAGAGATAGATTGACGAGGAAGACGTTGAAGAACGCAGAGGATGCAGCGTTCGATTGGCCAGCTCGGGCGCTTGCAATGGCCTCCCGATGATGTGTCTCGGGTAAGTTGAGCTTGAGGCGGGTTTGAGCAGCTTGAAGTACATCCTCGAAGTATGCAGTATGTTGCGGTTCTAACGAACAGTACTGTATTCGTAGACCAGTGCGCAAGGAGAACCCGCGAGAAAGGTCCAGGCCGTCCCTACGATTCAAATCGGGTGCGGTAACATACAAAACGATGCGCGAAATGCCCATAGAAGCGGTCACGCCCGAAGGCAAGCGGTTGAGTGGAGAAAGAGAAGGCTTGACTGGAGAGTGGGACCGATGGCTCAAGGATGACACGAACTGAGAAACCACAGCGACGACGGTCGGATGCCAAAGCTCCACAGCTAAGGTATCTGAGAAAGCGTGGGCATCGATGGCGACGGAACATCGATCTAACGACGGGACATTGTCACAAGTATCATTGACATCGCCCCTCGCTTTGACGTCCCCACGTATCTCAATCGTGTCCAGGGATAGTAAAGCTGGGTCATCCAAGAAGGTCGGGTCAGAGAGCTTGAAATCCTCGGCGGATGGTGTGGTGTTTTTTTCCGATGAGCGAAGCCGAACAAGCATGGGCGACAGAGCGAGGAAATATACCATATCCATGTGGACGGGAAGACAGTAGACAGGTATAGAGTCGGGAGTTGTGCGAGTAGAGGGTCGTTGCATCGTGTATGACGATGAGGCTGAAGCTGAAAAGCCTTCAGAACGAAGCTCTAGTGCCCGCGGGGCATCGCTGAGACGGGAAAGACCTGTAATGATGCGACCACAGATTGGACCTGCGCATGCCTCGATGACAACACGGGGAAGCTTAATCTTCGGCGAGCCAATGCCAGAGGCGGGAGGAGGGGGAGGCGCAACAGAATTTGACGCGTCCTCCATTGCTTGTCGAATGAACTCCATGCGCTCAGCGAGGCGCAGGGTACCAAGCTCAAGCTGAATACCCAGGAACGGGGCATTAGGATCACCTAGCATAAATTTGGAAGGTTGAAGAAGAGGGTGGGGCCATTGAGATGCTAATGCTAATAACTTGAGGGAAGACAGATCCACCAGGCGCAGATGGCTCCCGTCAGCGTACCGGTCGATTGTCAGTTTCTTGGCTATGGCCTGGAAAGTATACGCATCCGAGGAAAGCTCATCGGACGGATTGCAGGTACCCATCCATCGAGTGTAAAATGGCTGCTTCGCGGTATCACATATCTCGACACTGAGGCTTACATCGTGTGAGAGGGCTTCATATGTGTGAGGAGTGAGACTGCTTGTGCGGTGGGAGACAATGCGGACTGTCGAGATCTTCAGTGTAGACTTGAAAAGGACAGAGAGCGGCGCCTTTTCAAAAGATCAGTCATGTAAGTTGTGGTGCAAGGATTTCACTAACCGGTTGGCAAGCGTCTTTCAGCTTCTCAGGTTTGTGCCTGGAATACTTTCTCATCCGAACAGAGGTCTACTCAAGGATTATTAATATCATGAAAGACTTCGAGACGCAGGTGATTTGATTACCGAAAAAGCTTCGAAAAATGGAGAGTTAGGGGACATGGGGGAGAACAACGAAGATGTTGTGGAAAACGGAGGAGACGCGATGGAATCAGAGACTGGGGACATTGGATCAGACTCTGCGGGATCCTGAGTAGCGTGAACCTTCGGGAAGGCTTGACGAAAGAGATCGATCACTTGCTTGCAAGTTTTCAATGCCAGGTAGAGCTCTCCAACAGTCAACCCCAGGGTTAGGCTATGTTTTTGGATAGATGCAGACCGAGGGTTAAATCTCAGAGACCCATGTAAATCAACAACGCCCGGAAGTCCGAAGAAACGAATATCTTCCTTGTCTATAATGGAAAATACATCAATCAAGCAAGCGTCGCAATAAGTTGAGGACGAACCCGGAGTTGGGGAGGTGAAGCCAGCAACTTCAGTGATTTGCAGAGTTAGGGTGGCCATGCCTTCGGCCCTTCCCCAAGCTCGATCCCAAGATCGTTTCAAGCTGTCTGCGACAAACGTCTGCCAAGCAGACATGCTGTACATAACCCCTGGTCTTCTTGCAGTTGGCGGCTGAAGGTCCTCAGTGGCGGCATGTCCAATTTGAGAGAAACCAAGCGCGACTTGATAGTGGATCAAGTCTGCCTTTATTCGTGTACCAGGGATATCTCGGAAAGTGATGACTGCTGAATTCAAGTCGAAGGTGAGACGTTGGGTAATCACTGGGAGCCACCGAATGAAATGAGCGAGGCCATAGGCCACGAGCGCGCGTATAACTGGGCGAAGGAAAGGATCGGCAATGGTGTAGAGGTTCGAAGCGAGTTTCCATGCTCGACGCGCCATAGGAGATGGCCCAAAGTCTGCCAACGTTAACCTCCGTCTATGCTTCATCCGCCTCCGAGGGGCTTGACTATGCTCACTCCGTCCTATCTCAAGTTTCAGGCCGTCCACCGTGATCGCGAAGCGGTTCAATCCCTCCGTGTAAGACCACCTGTAAGCGATACGCTCTACCCTCCAAACGAGAGAACCCGTCTTGACGTAAAGGCCTCTGAGGGAACGAAGGCTGACGCTACGTATGCGGATACGTGTAGAAATCCGTGCAAACACCCATGGTAAGATGTAGGTCCTCAGAAGGAGTGAAATAGTCGATATACGCGCAATCCAGACCAGAACTGTCTGCCACCACGAAGTAGTCGGAGAGAGCACGAAGAGGAAGCTAAGGAGACGTAGCATAACAGCTTGAGGTAGGGTGAGTTAATGGGAGTGAATTAGAGTATTAGGGAGTGGAAGTGGCGTTGAAGTCAAAGTAGCTGCTTGGAACTTTCTGTGAGCATCTATGAGGAAGTGTCGCAAGGTGAAGTGTGGATGCGCGTCGGACTCGGCATGGAATGCTCTACGAAACGTCGCCACGTGCCCAAAATTACATATTAGGGGTATTAGGGGTAGCTACACCTCTGCAGTATCCATATCCAGAACGCTAAGTTACACTGGTCAGTAGGGGGAGCCTCTTGCCAGCTCTGAGCTCACCATTCCTCGGAGTTTGTCTCGGCTGGCTTATATGCCCAGAAAGAGTAATTACTCCCAACGAATGTACCTGGGTTGAAGACATGGCACCCTGTGTAAGTAACCTTGTACCTATCATACTTATCGGCAAGGACCACAACTGTGGGTAAGGGGTATAACCGTAGGGAATGATCGTAATCAGCGAGTGTGGGGCTAATGTTCATAATGAGAGGGTTTAGATGTGCTTGATCAAGTATCGTTTGAACGAGCTGAATTAAGAATAAACACCATCTTCTGGAATAGGTTGTGATCACTCCAACAACTCACATATTTTTTAAGATCGTCGCTATCAATGTCCGGTTTGACACCTATGATATTCCGTAGCATGCGAGACATCAAGTCCTCACGGAAGATCACAATTTCTTGGTGAAAGAATTTGATCCGGCAAGGGTTGGAGGCAAAGTGGACATTGGGTATACGATTCTTGAGGCGAGAGGTAATCGCGGATAATAATGGCCGTCGGGGAAGGATTGAATTCACTGCTATGTCCAGCGGGCCAGGAACAAAGACGAAATGAGTGTGCGCCATTGGTTCTGCATACGAGGAAAGCAGCTCTTCAAGTTCATCAAAGCTATCTAGCAACGAAAGCGAAGTTAGATACGAAAACGCAAAAAACGTTGTTCGGTTCGCACCCATGTATCGTTGGATATCTTGGCTATTGCCGTGCGATATAGACTTGCTTGTAAAATTCCCACAAAAGACAATGAGCTTCGGGATGAAGTTATTGTCGATACAGTTTTCAAACATCTTCCTGAGTCCCCGAAATGTAGTCGCTTGGTCAAGCCACACGTCTGATAAGAAAAAGAAGTGAAGGTCGGACAAGTCTTCCTGAACCCTCAACGCAAGCTTCGTCTATATCACGGTCAACAATGTGAGGCGGTTGAAAGGGGAAAGGAACGAACGTCTTCGAGGATTGAAGTGGCACCTTTGCCGAGGAAGTCAATGTGACCATAGATCGACCTAAGTCCTAGTAATTAAGGCCGGAAAACAACGTATGAAGGCAGCGTACCGTGCAGTGTCTCGTGTCTCGCAAGGGGGTTGACCGATGGCAATGATTTCAAGGGTGCCTTCCTCAGTGTATTCTCCTTCTACTAGAGCAAAGCATCCTTCAGTGAAAAGACCTTCACCTGGTTCGTCCTTCAATGTATCAACAAAACAAGTCGTCTGATAGACAATATACCTACCAGTTTGGTAAAATCAAGTTCGACGCTTCCGTCCGCATCTTCCAGGCATATCTTACCCTCTTTCGTGTGGGTCAGCATTCCAAGGAGGAGAAACCGCTCCCCAGCACGACCAAGTAACTGCTTCGTTGACTTCAACTGTAGGCATGTGTGTTTCAGCGAATTGATGGAATAAAATACACGAGAATACTCACTGTTACCAAGTTCTGGCGGTCCCGAGAAGGGAGAGTGGATGGAGCAAAATGCTCGTTTCGTAACACACATTGCTTAACTATGTGAAGTCGATCCCGTATGGCAAGGACTCTGGAATCTGCAGATCCAGACATTGTCAAAGGGGCGGACACACTGAGATTAACATAAAAAAGTATAATACGTAACAGGGACTGAAATCACGAACCGTTCGAATGTGCCCCGCTCAATTGACCAGTGCCATGAGGGCATTTCAAAAGCGTCAATAAAAAACAAGTGGGATTCTGGGTCGACAACCTCCTTGTCAGCATCGCCAGATGTCCCGCCTTGGTCTTGGAGAGCATCGTACACTCTACGCAGAACCGAGACATCCACTTTCATCGTAGCATCTGTTGGTTGGTGTATTGAGGACGAGTCAACAGACTGCCCGAATATGAGCACATTACCCTCTTGCTTGTTGTACTCGGACGCTAAGGCTTCAACAGACGATTCTACATCCTCGCTTGCTATCTCATGACGATCCAGGATATCTCCAACCAATTCCAAGGCGTCAGGACCGAGGGAGTTGCTGAATTTGAGAAAGACCTGAGAGAAGGGCCTGAGTCTCCGGAGCATAAGCAAATCATCAAAAGGCATATATACCTTTATTATTGCGCGTTGACGAGGATCGGCCATTGTACAGAGGGGACGAGGACCGAAGATTGCGACGCGTGCTTGAAAGATCGGACGCGACTTGTGAGAAACGCGACTCCTATGCGGCCACGTGTATTCCTTTTATGTCCACTCTTGACGGCGCACCAGAGCTTACAACGCCTCTATGTTCCCCGCCCTCGACCTCGACCTTAGGCCTGGCTCAGGACTCGGAATATTTGAAATAGGCTCGTAGTAATGTTTCTCAGGCCAACGATCTCACTTTCTCACCGCAACGCATCACAGGGGCATCCTTGTGGAACATACTACACACTCTACCTAAATACCACCACGAATTTCCCCAAGTTGATGTTAAATACGACCCCGATGCCTCCGCCTTGACACCCATAATTCTCCATCTTCGACCTCATCTTGATCTCCTCTTCTCTGGCAACAATCAGAGGCTACACACGATATGTTTGCGGAGGCTGCGCGATTTACATCCGCCCATTGTCTTACGATACAAGGATACCATACTGTCTTCGGTCGATGAAGTGCTGCGTCGGAATGGCGTCAGCAAGACGTTTGGTCCGACCTTCCCTGGCGATGATTTGACTTACCCAGGTGTGCGGTTCAGCTTTGACGAGGATGGGCTGAGCGAAGGCATCAAGAGTGTGACGGAAGATCGTAAACAAGAGGTGAAACGCGTCTTCATCTCTCAGAAATCACTCGATGGAGGGGAACGCGATACTTTGGATGAAGTCATGGAATGCCCGGTGATGGCTGGAGATGTTGCTCGAGCAATTATCAAGGTGACTGCCCGTATTACTTCGGCCTTGAAACAATGTCATTTACATTGCTGTCTTTCAATAAGCCTCATGATGGTCTGCTTCTTTATTTCCATCCCCCTGGATCTGAGCCCGTTCACATTCGATTGGGCGAGACAACTGCCCAGGACCTCGCCGTTGACCTGGGATCCCCTTCTAGAAAACACTACAAAGACGACAATCGCATGACTATACACTCGAGCTCAACCGATGAAGAAGAAGAGCCTGGATGTGAGTTAATACATCCTTAATCTTGCATATTATCTGACAGCCCCCACCGCAGACTTCTATAATTACTTTCAACATGGGCTAGATTTTTTGTTATCTGGAACAACACACGTTGTTCGAAAGATTCTCGTTCATACAAACATCGTCAGTAGCATCGTCATCCCTGTTTGCCGCGTTTTGACACACCTCCAGCCCGGAACACCTCAATTCCAAAGATACAAACGGTGTCGTTGGCAGATAGAAGGCCTCCCTGAAGATGATGAAGATGGTAGGCCGCTTGGTTGTACTCCTCTTTTTATTAGGCGTAACCGCCAAGACACTAGATTCACCTCCTCGACGGCAATTTAGTGACAAAGTGAGTCCGTTCCTCCATTACCTCGATATTTCACCTATCCTCCCCAAGTTCGAAACGATCAGCCACTTCCTGAGTCCCAAAGAGCCGCCTCCTTCGATGTCCCTAGATCGCACCGCTGACGATGAAGGCGTTACTCTGTCTAATCCCACAACCCGTGAGTGCAGCATTTCGATGTGATTTATACACACTTTATGCCCAATCCTAGGCCTTCATGGGTACGACGGCATAATACTGGAAGTCACTGAATCCTCCCAAGTTGTGTCGGTGACCCTCTTCTAATTACGCGTGACTACCTACCCGTACCAACCATATTGCATCCTGTTATTCATAGAAATACGCCCACATCTCATGTATCATAGTCGCTCATAAATCTATACCACCCTCATCGACCTCGTTCGTGTTCTCAGTGCCCCTCATACTTGTCTTGTCCCTTCCGTTTTCTGAGTCCGTCGTGTTATAATGTGCCACAGATTGAACGCCCTTCTGCCTCAATGCATGTTCCAGGATGGAAATCCTCTCTTCTTGTGCTCCACTAATGTCGAGAAACTTCGGAAAGCACGCGAAGCAATGATGGGCCATAGCCAACTTACATGACGTCCTTGTTCTCCGCGTAGGCCTTGGTTAATTCACCATCGATGTCATCGGACATGTACTCCTCGAGCTCGGCCTGCGTTGTTCGAAGATGTCGCAACGAATTTTGTAGACGCGCGATTTCTGCAACGGAGTAACTGCCGATGAGGCTTGGGTGCGATGCTCTGGAATCCTGGACGAACCTTCGTTGATGATACCAACATCGAACAAGGTGGCTTCCTCCAAGGTGAAAGGATGAGAGTATCGTGGGGCCAAGAGTGTCATTGATGGTTTAAACGAAGAAGCACGTCCTTATTCAAGCCTTGTGGTAAACTTTTATGCTACATCTGAAATATCTTGTATTCACTAGTACTACTCTAGGGTTTATAAAGCTCGCTCCAAACCTCCCTCAACTCTTCTAAGCTGGTAATAGAGACAATCCCTTCGTCATCCACAGATTGAGTCTTGTTAATGACCGTCTCCTTCCCGCCTTCCACAGAAGGTAAACCATGCTCACAGAAGTGGACACAATGGCCCCAGCCCAGACGCTTAGCAGCGACGACATTACCTCTATTATCGTCTACGAAATAACAGTTTGCGGGGTCAACGCCGCCGGCGGTTTGCAAAGCCTGAGGTAAGAGGATAGGGATAAAGATAAGGATCAGAAAGGTGAGAATTCGCATCAAACGCACCTGTTCATAGAAAGCGGCCTCCGGTTTACAAACAAAGTCTTCCTGTGCGTAGTCACAGAAGACTGTCCCCTCAATCTGATCAGACAAGCCAAGGATGTTCAACACCCTTTTCGCATGCTTTCGGGACGTGAGCACGATAAAGCTAGCCAACTTGAGTTCATACCGTTTTGTAGGCATTGGTGAGGGCCCAAACCCTTGCCTTACTCCGATCTATGTCAATCAACAACTGCCGCAGCTGCGGGTTCGGGGAGAGGATGTCTTCTAGTGGAAGGGAGCCGTCACACTTGCGGTCGAAGTCTATAGGGTCTGCGGAGGGTTGCTCAGCGCCATAGACGAGATGTAAATGATAAAGACTTCGACTAGCCTATCTGGTGATGTCTAGTCAATCCACGCAAAGCCAATCCATATTGCGTATAGTATTTATAATGAAGATCGGACGCTGCCTCATCGTCTAGACCAAGGGTAAGAAAGTAAGCTATACTTGAAGGGCATTCGAATCAGTATACCAGGATGGGATTGAAGGTGCTAGCGTCACCATGGATGCGTTCTCCCATTGCCTGCGCAATTTTGGTGCTAGCCGAGTAAAGGGTATTGTCGATATCGAACCACACGATGGGCTTAGCATCTGACAAACAGCGGCTTCTTCAGTCGTTCGCGATCTCAGAGCGATTGCGACACACACCATTGTCGTTGACTTCGGTGGTGCTCATTGGGACGGAACTAATGGGATAAGCGCGCAATGCCATCAAGCGCCCGTTTCGCTTACGTGATGCCAGTTCTCGGAAAATGCCGTTGGTCCTAGCCAGTTGTTCAAGCCACACAATCTAAGATACTGACCGAAACCCCTACGGGCACTGGCAACGACGACCTCAAGACTCAAGGTATGATGCTCTTCACTATGAGCTCGAATATCTTGATAACCCTCTCCTAGATCAAAACATAATGGCCAGAAGCAAGGAACTGGTTCCCGGCGTTGGACGCTTGTCACGATCGCAAGTTTTCGCCAGCCGTGGACTATACAAGGGGCAGAAGAAAGGCGAGAAGCCTGCCGCCGAGTCCAAGCCTGAGACTGTTGAGAAACAAGTCGGTGGTGCAAAGAACGGCGGCACACGGCTTGTCCCAACCAGCAAAGCACCACGATTCTACCCCGCCGAAGACGTTCGCCAGCCCAAAAAGAGCCGCAAATCGCCCAAACCCACACAAATTCGTGGCTCCATCACACCGGGCACCGTTCTCATCCTTCTTGCTGGTCGCTACCGGGGCAAGCGGGTCGTGTTTTTGAAGCAGTTGGAGAGCGGATTGTTGTTGGTTACCGGACCCTACAAGGTCAACGGTGTTCCCCTTCGCCGAGTTAACCAGGCATACGTTATCGCCACCTCAACGAAGCTGGATCTCGGTGACTTCAAGGTACGTGTATATTGGTTCTATCTAATCTTCCTCGTTTTGATCTGTGTGGATCAGCTCGACGACAAGTTCACCGATTCCTACTTTGCCAAAACTGTCTCGAAGGAGAAGACCTCTGCCGAAGCCGAGTTCTTCGAAGATGGCAAGCCCAAGGCGAAGGAAGCCCTCCCTGAATCCAAAACAACAGATCAGAAGGAAGTGGACAAGACTGTCATCGCCGCCGTGAAGAAATCCGAAAACCTCGCCAAATACCTCAAAGCATCGTTTGGTCTATCCAAGGGCCAATTCCCACATCAACTCGTCTTCTGAGAGGTTGCTGTATCTCGATGGGTGGGCGGATGATAAGATGTGATACATCTTGGGGGTCACCGGAGCACGTACACTATGAATATGTTTTATTGCTCGCTATGACTCTTTCCAACCATGGTTTTAATCGCATGAATTGATATATGGGCCACGGCTGTCTTTTGTAATGAATGAATACGCCTGGATCGTTCTGCGAGATGCTGGAGGCGCTTGCTGTCTCAGGGGTTACCGAATGAACTTTCCGACGTGACGGTTACTGCCCATGCTTGTTACTTCTGCGACTGCACGTTCTCTGTCGCGCATTCGTTCTACACGTCACCCTCAGCGAATATGTGCGTCGCAGAAACGATGTTTCATCCGGGCTTTGGGTGAAAGCTTTTTGGACCTCGCGATCGCTCTCCCACTGCCTCCGTCCTTGCCTCCGTATGCTTCCACTATAATTCTAGTAACCGTTGCAACCCGTATCTGCCTGGCCCCCATTGCAGTCTGGGTAATATAGCTTCGTTTCCACCGTTTCGCCCAATCATTCACACAAACACAGGGCAAGAAACGCGCTTGGAGAATTGAAGAACATGTCATACCCTTGCTGGAAGCAGCCAAGCCGACGATATACCAAAATGTCTTGAAACAAATGAAGGCCCAAGGTGTCAAGGGGGATAAAAAACAGATACAAGCCATCCACGCTGAGCGCTCTACCGCGCTGGTACGTTGTCGAGCTTCGCTTTCCGTGTAGATCCTGACGCGTGCCCGACTAGTTAACCACCCTACGGAAGCAACTCTACAAAAAGTACAAATGTGGACCGCTCACCTCAATCATTGTTCCGACACTCTCCCAGCTCCCTGTCTTCGTCGTCACGTCGATGATGCTCTCCCGCCTATCCTTGCCTCCAACGCCGTTTGACTCCGAAGCGTTCCTAACCCTAACCACGCTTGCTCACCCTGATCCTACCATGGCCCTCCCCATAATCCTCGGCATGATTACTATGGCGAACGTTGAATCCAGTAATTGGGTGATGACGGCCGCAGAGCGCGAGCGACAGCAAAGAATAGACGAGAACAACGTGAAGCGAATCGCGGAAGGACAGAAACCATTGATTCAGCCCAACAAATTCATCAAGTCTGGTTTGCGAATCCTTTCTGTTGGTCGTATCATGTTCGCGGCTGTTATGCCTGGAGTGAGTCTGTTTTATAGCTACGGAACCGTGGTCGTACTAATCATTGTTGTAGAGTGTTACGCTATACTGGGTAACCTCGGCGACATTTGGGTTGTTTCAAACATGGGCCATGGACTGGTGGGATGTGAAGAGGAAACGACAACGCTTGCTCCTCAAACAACGGCAGACCATGGGGAAGCAAAATCCGCTCTCTGGAAAGAAGCGGTGACAAGTTTCCATGCTGGTGAGTTTATGGTATCTGGATGCCTCAAGCTCTTGGGATGATTATAAAAGTGGAATGGAGGGAACCTTCTCCTACGATGAGCTGGGGCCCGTTGACACCGTTTCTTGATCTAATATGACCCTCGACTCCCTTTGCTCGCGTTCACATTCTCTGGCTGACTTATCACGTCATATAGATGTGCCCGTTTATATAGACCATGTTCATGTAGAGTATTGGCATGCCAATTCAAATCACACAAAATCACCGCATCGTACAGAGGGAGATAATCCACACAATAGATACAAGGGATACATGTAGTCCTAAGGTCGTTGTCCAAAATCGAACGCGAGAAGATATACTAGCAAAAGGTGCATAATCATCAAGCCATTCCTCCCCAAGGCCCGCGGATGCGTCGGGCGAGCTGTATGTCCCGCTGCATGAGTGTGACACGCTTTGCGTGTATCGCGCATAAATTCCTAACGCCAAAGTCAATGTTGGGGGCAAGAGCACGGAAGAGGGCGAGCCTTACGCGTCTTCAAACAAATGAACCAAGTAAGCCTCAGTGGCTTCTTGAAGGGCCATTAGCGCAGAGGTTTGCCAACGCAATCCGGTCGCGCCATAGCCGTCATTCACATCGGTCGTCATTTCCATCGCTATCTCCCTAACCTGCAGAACAATCTGAGCCACATGTAATCGAGCGTTCTGCATGTATTTACGCACCAGACGAGAGAAAGGTAGTTTCCGAATGAGCAAGTCGGTCGACTTCTGATACTTTCGAATTTCTCTGAGTGCGACAGTCCCGGGACGGAAGCGCTTCTTCTTGCGACCATCGGCTCCTAAAACCCAAAACCCTCAGCAAAGAACGCTTCAACTACACCGCTACGCATACTCACCTTGCTCAGCGTCCGCGTCACTCTGCCGTGGCACAGGGGGCGGCCGACCACCAGTACTCTTCCGCGCCGTCGCCGTCCTCTGCTTTTTCGCAGGAGATCGCTGAGGCGAATCCGACCCAGCCGTAGGTTGTTTCCTCTTATTCAACGTGGTTTTCTGAGCTTGCGCCATGGTGGTCGGTGAGAGGTGGGTGTGAACGAGGAAGAGAAATTATGGCCCATGCAACCAAGATTTCGAACCTCTTTCCCGTGGCCCTTTTCTGAATTTGGCCACTGGGCGCTTATTGTGGTAGTGCCACCCCTGTCCCCCCTCGGCTGAACTTGTGCTTGGGAAGGACCTTTTTGTGAACAACGACCACGCCTTGTACTTAGCCATCATATCGATTTCGACTCTTACTCATCCGCTTTCATCGAGGTCTTCACCGTCCCACGCGTAGAATGCCTGTAAAGAAAAACGTTCCAGTAATTACAGGGTATTATAGGTACACCGATGTGTGGTTTCAATGGTAACTCCTTTGTTTTCCCTTTGCTGGTTATTGTGCATTGAACGGTGGTCAAGGAGAGAGGCCGTTAGTAACACTGAAGACGCAAATGCTCTTAAGGCGCTATTAGGTGGGCCTACCTTCGCCATTGACGATGAGTATGGGTCTACTCACATTATTCAGCCCACGATGCCCTCGTTCATCCAGACCATCCTCTTCATCCAGGGGTTCTTGGAATCACCATGTACATTGGTAAATATACCCATTAATCCTCCACAACTCTGCATTGATTATTGCACACCATACAGGAACCTTCCCCAATGGAGAGTCTCGTCTCCTCATGACCTCCGCACAATGCGATTATATCAGATACTGGCTACACGCAATGCGCATCACCAAAGAAATGATACCCCTGCCCTATTCAGACTGCCTCTTGACGCGTTCCAACCTGGCTGGAATCTCACCCATCGAGTTTCGGGATGGCTTCTCACTGAAGAACCACCAAAAGGTAGTACGTCCACTCCAATTTACTCGCTGAAATCTAAACTGATTAACACCGCGTGCAGAAACTAGATAAACAGAACAAGAAACTAACCAAAGGAAACGTCCCGGGTCTCCCCCTCCGTCGACAACTATTCCAAACTATCCGATCATACTGGGGCGAGCGCAGGGGCGTTTGGTGTGCCATCGATATAGAAGAATGGGAACTCGACCATAGTGTTATCACTGAATTCGGGTACAGCCTCGTCCGATGGGAGAATGGTCAGGAAGTCACACAAGATGCTCATCTCCTCGTTGAAGAACATCTGCCTTATACAAATAAGACCTATGTGCAAGGCAATAGAGACGTTCGTCCGCCTTCTTCCTCTGTAATGTTTATGAGACGGAAGGCTAATACAAAGTTGCCGATTATAGCACTATAACTTTGGCTCGAGCGAGATCTTGACCAAGGTTGCGTTCAAAGAGCGGATACGCGAGTTGTTCGATGGGATGGCGAAGGAGAACGGTCCTATCTTTTTGGTATTCCACGATTGGAGCCAAGACGTCAAGTACGTTTTCCTCTCGCCCAAGTCTCCTCCTACTCCTCTTCCTACCCATCTCACCTTTCACCAAACAGACACCTCCAAAGCACCACCATCGCCGCCCCCATATCCCGCGCAACGCACATCCTCCCCGACGCCTTCCCCGACGACGGAACCTACCTCATCGACACCTCAACTCTCATCGGTGCACTCCTCGGCTCAGGCGATCAAAAGAAATCGCTTCTCAAGATGTGTAACCTCCTGGGTATCCACACAAAGTTCCTGCATAATGCGGGGAACGATGCACATGTCAGTCACTCTGTTGATGTAGTGGTGATACTGATGCTAATGATTCCTGATTCCACGTTGATGGGATGTAGTACACCATGCAAGCTCTAAAATCCATGGCTTCCGGTCCCGACGTCGACGCCCAAAGGGAACAACGCTGGCCCCCACAAGATGGGAAACCCACCATTCCAGGCTCAGGATCAACAGCCGACGATGGAAGCGATGAAGATGAGAGCATAGAAGACATGTTCCCTGCTGCTCCGTATAACGTCGTTACGGGCAGGTTGAACGATATGGAATCATCTGTATCTGTATGAACGGCTATTACGACTCGTTGACACGATGTCATGTGTTCATGTGTGTCTCAGGTCTCAGGTTGGTGTGGTTTGGATGGTTTATATGGGGTTTGATTTTATGGGGGGATCTGAAGGGTGGATGGATGACCATGATGCATGATCCATGATGGATCTCGTCGACTTCGGATATACTTCAATTGCTTTGCTTGTCGTCGTTTGCTTGGATTTTCGCTGTTCATTTAGTCGATGTTGCTTTTGCTTCCGTTTTACACTTGCATTTTACGTTTCTTTCTTTCTTTCAGTCACCTGTACTCTAGTCCCTCTTGGATATCTCTGTGATCTCCGTCGTTTCTCCACCGCAATCAGAAATCAGAAAATGTATCATGTACCGTGTATCATGTCACTCATCATAGTACTTGCAACAAACAATATCATGCACGGTGTCTATGGAAGACTGGGGTTTGGGGTGGGTGGGGTTGGAGGGGGTATAATTACGATATGATATTCATTAAGGTTAATATGTTGTAAACGAATATGTTGCCGCGAAGCATTTTGCCGCAAGGTGTGATCCGTGAGCCTATTAGAGTGAGTATTATGCTCACACCGTTGCTTTGAGATTCCGTAACAGTAACGCCATAAGCTCATGGTTCCAATCAATGAATCATTCAATTATCCGTTCGTTTACTCTTCCTTGTCATTGTCGTCACCGTCGTCTTCATCGTCCGAACGATCGTCCGTAGCCTGATGCGTCTTCAATGCACTAAACAGACCCATCAAAAGGATATTAGTCAGACAACCCGCCAATACGACGAAGAAAATTACGCACCGATAGGCAATACGAACAATGAGGAACCACCAAAAGATATTGAGCAATAACAATAAAACCAGCGGCGCGAAGATCTGGTATTTCATCCACCAGACTAGCCAGGCACCTGATTCGGGGTTCCATTGCATCGACTCCGAGCTGAAGAAAGGGAGTTAGTTAAAGGGATTAACGAGGGTGTTTTGGGGTGGAGGTACTGCTACGTACGGGATAAGCTTAAACTCTGTCCACACGGATCGGAGGATGTCGACGTTTAACCATAGACGGAAATACCTAGGTTGTGTTGACGATGATGATGAGATAACTTTGCAAAACAAAAAGGTAAAGGGGATATGGGAACTCACGACCAGGCAACCAAGAGGATGGCGAAGACGATATACTTGGACATTTCCCATTGGATGTAGTTGAGGAGTTTCGAGAGCTATTGCAAAGGCGTTTAAGTCGAAGTGATGAGGCGAGGTATAAGTTACGAACCGCGAGCAACGTATCAGGGAGATCCATGCTCAAGTACACCGAATGACCGATCAAAGTCAAGTTGACGAGATAACTCCAACTACACACGATGAGAGTGAGCAAAAGTGGCCATACACCGAAAAGCAGAGGCGGCATACCCAACAAGCCATAGCGTAACGAAATGATGCGCGACTAGCTCATTATAATCTTTTCGCGGCTTTTCCAACTTGAGCAAGAGGACGATGAGTTGCTGGAACCAATAGGCCATTTGCATCAAGTAGTATCGCTTGAGCTCAGGTTTCATATCCCAATGCGGGTATCCTATCCAGTAGTACTTTGTGTTGTACCACCATGTGGGGAGTTGAGACATGATTCGCTAAGCAGCATCAAGTTAGCATGGGTTGAGGCAGGGCAGGGCAGTATAGAAGCGGAGATGGTGGGAGGAGATGGTAGGAAGAACGTACCAGACCCCAAATGGCAAAGAAACCAAAGTAGACAAGCGCATATCCCTGTTCGCCAAACCTATCGAGTTTCGCCTCTTTCTTGATGCCGAAGTAGCGAGCGACGCGTCTACATAGGTTTATCGTGACGATTTGCCGAATGCAGGACCAGAAGATGACATGGTAAGCCACGAACACCAAGTCGAGGTAACCTTTCTGGTAACGCGGGTCGAGAGGCGAGGAAGTGGGGATGAGGTGGGAGAGGAGGAAGGTTGGTGCGAAGGGATTTTTTTCACGTAGGGCCGGGTCTATCAAAGGGGCAAGGATGTCCCAGTTGATGTATAGGATGATGGGTATAAGGAGAAGCTTGAAAGCGAGGACTAGGAAAAAATTAGACTAGGGTAGGATTTTAGGTGGAGGGGCTGGTACGCACGAGGCTCTGTGACCCAGCGAATGAGGGGAGAGGTGGGAGGGGTATGGGAAAAGGCCTTGAAAGCTGGAGAGGGCGAGGAAGTCCTAGACGAGGCTGCGGAACCAAGGGGACTGACGGAGTGGGTTATAGGTGGGCTAGTGGGTGAGGAAGCAGAACACGTACGTTTGCGGCTGAAAAGGACCTGTCAAGTGGTGAGTGGGGTCATCGACGACGACTGGACGCGGGCGAGCCTTGGACTTGGGCGACGACATTGAGCCAGTGGTTGACGGCGAATTGGAACGGGCGCCAACGCAGGAGTGTCTCGAGTTTTGCATGGTCACGTGTTCTTAAGTATGTTCTCTTCGCTGGGGTTGTTCCATCGGTTGGCGTGTCCCGAGCTCACGCATTGCTCCAGAGTCCAATGCCTCTTTTCCCATGACAAACTGACTCAGGACAGACAGAAGTCTCAGGTCATCCCAGCAAAACGCCCCGCTGTGCCCGCAACACCCCCTTCCGCCTCAGTTTCCAAGTCGCCTCTCGCATCAACCTCTTCGTCCAGCACCCGGAATGCTCAGACTGATCTGGCCGCACGCGAACCTCCAAGGAAGCTCCAGAAGCTAGGCCCAGCAAAGAAACCGCTGGCTGTGCCGTCTGCGACCCACACTAACGTATGTTTCACCATTCATTAGTCCTGCCATTCCTTAGCTCACTTTCTCCTCCTCGTATCAGAATGGCGTTCCTCTGCTAAAGGTTAACGCTGCACAGTCCAAGGTCCCTGTACCGGTCCGCCAGGTAACCCCAGCCCCTCCGCCTTCCTATTTAGTCCCCCTTATCAACCTCCCTTTCATCCCCTCCCTCGCATGTTTCTCTTCCACCACTCCCTCTTCGTCTTCCAGGCAATGCTCAAGAACATATTCGACCACTACTCCGTCCTCTACGACGTCATCCTCCCAAACTACCCTTCCCTCGCATCAGAGCACTCTCTTCGCCAGGAAGA
The DNA here is from genome assembly GCA_002583695.1 of Pleurotus salmoneostramineus. Classification (NCBI taxonomy): domain Eukaryota; kingdom Fungi; phylum Basidiomycota; class Agaricomycetes; order Agaricales; family Pleurotaceae; genus Pleurotus; species Pleurotus salmoneostramineus. The sequence continues at coordinate 64,314 of BEWF01000347.1, forward strand.
AGACATCTACAAGGTTTCTACCAAATTCACTTATCGCAATGTACGCACCAACCTTATCGTCCCCTTTGTCCATTCCCCCGTCTCCCCATACAACTACTAACACACCCAACAGGCTGTAATAACCACTATTGCATCCATCAAGCGACGCCCCGTCCCAGATACTATCGCCCACCCCTCCGTCGGCACCGAAGCAGAAATCTCTGAAAGGGAAGCAACAAAGAAATCCCTCAAAGCCCTTCGCCTCACCCCAGAACAACTCCATTCCGCCGTCATGTCCATCTCCGTCATGGACAAGTGGGGATACATCACCACCATACCAGACGTCCCAGGCGGCAACGAACCCAGTCTTGAAGGCAAGATTGCTCGCTGCGAACGCTGTGCCCAGTACTATCAAGTCAAATCACGCGCAGAGGGGGGTCATTGCGTATACCACTGGGGCAAACCCTACACCAGAATGATTGAAGGTGCGTTTTCAACGTGTCGTGTGCGTGCCCGAGCGTGTTCATGACGTCATTTTTCCCTTTGTCTTCCCCCCTATGTAGGCCAGAAAGCTAGGATCTACTCCTGCTGTCAAAGACCAACAGGTGATGCCGAGGGATGCACGACTGGAACGCATGTTTTCTACGAATCAGATGTCGAGTTGTTGCATACTCGCCATGCGTTCACACCCACTAGGGCACCAAGGGATGCTGATCCTGCTTTGGGTGTGGTGGCTCTGGATTGTGAGATGGTGTATACGACAGGTGGATTCCGTTGTGCGCGTGTTTCTGTCGTCGATGGGACAGGCAAGGAAATCCTCGATGAATTGGTCAAGATGGATGAAGGCGTCGAAGTCATGTAAGCCCCCCTTCCCCTAACACCCATAACCCATAACCCCCTCCTTGCCTCCTCCCTCCCCTTTCAATATTTCCATCCTTACTCACCAATCCCCCTCACACTCACAGTGACTACAACACGCGTTTCTCAGGTGTCACCGAAGAAGCCCACTCCTCCGCCGTCCTCCCCCTCTCTTCCATCCGATCCCTACTCGACGAGCTGATCAATTCGGAAACCATCATCATCGGGCATGGATTGGAGAACGACTTGAAGACACTCAGGATGATCCACCATCGTTGCGTTGATACCGCTATACTGTTCCCCCACCGAGCCGGTCCGCCGTACCGGAGGTCGTTGAGAGATCTGTGAGTTTGCTTTCTTTCTCTCTCTATGTACTTCTGCGCTGCTCTGCTTCTGTACTTCTATACTTCTCCTTCCCCTTCCACACTCTCTTCGATTATCCGCCATAAGATAAGAAACGCTGATACTGATATATGTAATCCCATTTGTAGTGTTCGCGAGCATCTCGGGAAGACCATCCAAACGGGTGGAGGAACCACTGGGCACTCGTCCGTAGAAGACTCGATCGCGACTTTGGACCTGGTCAGGTGGTACATCCTCAATCAACCCAAGATCATGCAACCACCCTCGGCTTTATCATCCCCTTCATTCACGCCTTCCTCGACCTCTCCCTCATTCACCCCTTCTTCGACCTCACCCTCATTCACCTCATCCTCGAATTCGGCTTCGACTTCGGGGATCAAGAATACCAATGCACCAGTTACATGAAGAATTTCACACGTTGTGCGATATGTTTGTGTTCGGAACTATTTTATTAGCATCCACGCTCTACCAACTCCCAATCAACAACACTACCACCACCACCACCAACTAGCGATGCTTTTCCCCTTCGATTTTCATTCCATGTCCATTTAACGCGGAAGGTGGGGCGATGAACGGGTGGTGTGGCGGAGTAGGAGAGCAAGAGGGTGACTTCGAGCTTTCAGAGTCAGGTAGGGAAGGGCAGGACGAGGACTAGGGCTAGGATGAATCGCAGATTCACGTATAACATTGGGTGGACTCTCTTCGCTACCACAACCCAAATGATACATATCCAAAGTTGTCATTAGAGTAAATGCATAATTACGGCTGGTGACGATCGATGCGACCAAGTATCATGGATGGATGACTCTCTACCTTGAGCCCTACATCGTGCCTACATCATGGGACCTTTAAGATAGAATGGGATGGTTGGAGGGGGAAAGGGGAAGGGGGGAGAAAATGGTATCGTCTATGATCATGGAAAGCTGAATGAAAGCGGGGAAATATTCTAACCACTGCGTGAACCGAGACGGGCCATTGTGTCTTCGGAGTTTTCTTGTTCTTCGACGCTGTCGGATTGTGTTACCTAGTGATAGAAAAGAGATGTATGATGCATGAGGTACTAGAATGTAGAAGGGTAATTAGAAAGAGGTTGGGAGACGTACGACGCGAAGGACAGATTTCTTGGAAGATTCTTGGAGTTCGCCTGCGATGATTAGCTCGTCTAGTATCTGCGCAGCAAGTCAGTGTGTGTAGCGATAATCAGTTGAGAGTAAGGATGGCATACAGCATAAGCCTTCTGGAAATTGAATATCCTATGCACCGAAACGCATTAGCTCGACCAACAGTCGAAAGACGCCAAGCGACACTCAAACTCACAGATCCAGTTCGCAGACCTGAATCGACTTCAGCATACAACCCAGCAAACGCATACATCGAATGGAAGGAGTACTCACATTGCCAAAGTATCGATCCAGAATCTCGACATATCGATGGATGATTTCCAACGCGATGAGTTCGTTGTCTTCTGTGCTGATGCCACAGACGAAGAAGAGCGAGGCGTAGCGTCGATATACGACTTTGGTGTCTACGAGGGTGAAAAGGATGTTATCAATGTCAATTCACGTTGTCAGCGGGTATTGAGACACCAAGACAGTGCAAGCCGCAATGAGACTGGAGGACGGAGGAAGGAAAAGAGATATGCGCACCTTTGTACTCCAAAAAGTTGCACATACGCGTCCGTCTACCGAGAACCAGTTGTGTTACATCCTTGACAATCTTTGCCTTGACCTTCGGCGCCATCGTAGTGAACCATTTCGCCAAACGGACCTTGCCTATCGTCGGCCACACAATACGGGGAAAACGTACGGCGTATCAGCACCGCAAGCCACCGATTCCGGTTTAACCAGAACGATACGCACCTTGACGGGATACTAGGAGGATGTAGTTGATCATAAAGCAAGGTGGTGCCCGAGCAAACACGGAACAACATCATCATTGCCTCGCAAGCGTGCACCCACAAGAAGATCGTGACATCATCAACACGAATAAAGTAATAGAGTAAGGTCTATTGCGGTCTATTGCAGCAGAGCGAAATAAATTAGGACACGTCCTAGGACCTAGACTGGATCCTACAGCTCGTACTACTTTTTACGGATAGCCTTTCTACGCTTTCCACCAACTTTAGCAGTTGGTGTAGCGCTGCGACTCTTTTCGGATTGACTGACGGAACCGCTGTCTGTATCCTCGTCATCATTTGATAGTGCATCAGCACCATCGTCGAGCTTCTCGGAGCCTTGTTCGCGTCGGAGGACTTTGCTTACAGCGGATCGAATTAAGGCAGGGAACCATGTTTGTGAGAGAGCGGGTTTGGGCGCCGTAGACGCGTTGATTGGTTCCTCTGAGCCATCGGGGTTGCGCTGGAGGAAGGTTTCATTAATCAGTGAGATGTTGTGATAACCTTAGGATGACATACAATCCAGACGTCTTGCCCTCGGACGACCATGCTAATCGTCTTGCCGGGAACGACATAACCGTCCTCGTCGTACGTGGAGCCGCCGAGGCTGACCTTTACCTATGGGGATGAATGTGTTGAGGATACTGTCGTGCTGAAGATGCGAACGACAACATACTCTTTTCTCTCCTTCTCCAGGAATCATTTTAGGACCCCAGGCAGCTAGACGGGCCTCTTGGACGATATGTTCGATCCTCTTCAGATGATTACCATAACTCATATGTTGGATGATATATTGGAGGCCGCAAGAGAGAATGGTCAGGAAAACCAGGACCGTCTAGGAGAAAACATGAGTTCAAGCAGGCGCACGACAATTAGGTAGAAATGAGGCGTACCCCGAGGCCAGGACGGAAACGAGAGTAGTAGTATCCAGTTCCACGCCATTTAGGAACACCATTCTTGTAGAAGAAGTCGTATCTGCATCCGTACATCAGTATAAGTAACATCGGTATGATGTCCGGCACGCACCTAGCGCGACTCTCTGCTTTCCTAAGAATGGCCGTTATGACACCGAGCCTGGCAAAGCGTTCGTGGATACCCTTGACACCAGGATTTTTGTCCGGGCTAATGTGACGGAAGCATTAGTCCGAGTATACGAGCGCAAGCGAAGGCCAAAACGTACTGGAGCTGCATACTCAGCTTCCTGTAAGCTTTGGAAATCTCAGACGTCGAAGCCGTAGACGGGACATCAAGCCAAGAGTAGAATGTTGTCCCTTTGCCTTCCGCCGCTTCAAGCTCGCTGACAAGGTCAAAGATTTCATGGTCTTCCTGCATCACTGCAATTAGTCTCCAAATAGCGCGAAGTCCTCAAGTAATGTATCAAACCTTCTCCCATCTGAGTACCGATGAAGCTTGGTCAATAATAGACACTGAACGATGAACAGGAAGACATACGCCAAGATGGTTGTTGCGAGGACCAGGATGATTGAAAAGAGAAAAAGAAGCCTCATTATGGAGAATAAGTAGGATTTCCCGCGGCAGCGGTTGAAATCCGATTAAGATGATGAACTGTGTCTAGGAAGAGAAAATGGTAGAAGGAGTTTCAGCGTTGGCGGTCGCAGTGCCAGCGCGGTTCCCATCCTGCACGTGATAACTAGTATGCGAATTACGTAAACGCGATCTTCCCAGTTACCCTTCGCGCTTTGGCGTCTTCTTTGCGTCTTCTTGAACGTTCAACTCAGTGTGCTCAACGCCCAACGTCAACCTCTAGATTTCGCTTCAGCGCTTGAACATCACTGTGCACTTTGTCTCCCATCCCCTCATGGCCCCGAAGCACAGATGTCCTGTGTGTCAATCTAAGAAATGGCATAAGGAGCCCTCTAGCGGTTTGATCGTGTGTAGCGAAGGGCATGTAATGCAGGTATGGATCACTTCATTGTGATTCATTGCGGCGTATACGACTCGAACCAAACCTCTGATCTCTCTTGACTTCTTTTCCACCTCGATCCCGCGATGTGTCCCTCCGTTCATATTCCTCTGCCGACATGACGATACGACAACCGTGGAATCCCTGTGAACACCACCGTTCCAATGTTAGAACTATCGTAACGAGGCAGCCGACGAGGAGATTGGTCCACATGCTCTAAAGAAGCGTGCTATCAAGGCAGACAAAATTTCGAAGAGGATGTCGAAGACTGATGCTCAGTGTGCGTCTTTCCAAGCCCGCTTATGTATGAGCTCACACCGGACATCAGTGTATCATGGCGCCAGAGGGCATTATCACTATTACCAGTGCCAACAACTCATACTTCGCCTTCAAATAGCCTTCTTGATCAAAGAATGGGCACTGCCGCCCGAGTTCGAAGTAAGCACGCGTTGTTTCCCATCTGTGTCCTTGTTTAAATTTAGAATACCCTCAGGCTGTCTGTAGGGATATCTGGGCCTTGCATCTGACTCGTCTGCCTAACCCTCCTCCGCCGGAGCCCTATAACCACGCACAAAACTTGATCAGCACACCACCCCCACCTAAAGGAGGACGTCGCGTCGCGACAGGGGAACGTAACGAAGATGGAGGCCTTCAGTCCGAAGACGACGACCTACCAAATCCGATCCACCTGAAAGATGTTGAAGACCCAGAACTTCAACAACTTCTCTACGAAAATAGCGAGTCGTCATCATCTAGCTCCGAGGATGAAGATGAGGAGAAGCCTCAGCAAGAAGACGAAGAGGAACCGGAAAGAAAGGCTGGTCGCCCGCCCAGTCGTCGCCCCCATGAAGGCCTGCAAGGTACCCTCTCGGTCCTAGTCCTTGCGTTATGGACATTGAGGGTGCCTGTTATGTATATTGACATCATCAAGTAAGTTCGTGTTCCGTTTTATTAACTCAGGATCCAGGATTAACCTTGCGACTTCTAGTTTGATCGAGGCATACAAGCTTCCGTATCTTGAGGTGCTGCGCTTGTTACCCCGCGAGATGACCTGCCATCTTACGAAGTATACTATTGCCTCCCTATCCCCAGCTGTGAGTCCCTTCCCCGGATTCCCCTGACTCTGCCTCAAATGGTATATCGGCTTGTAGCACCCGCCTCGTGCTCTGGGGCTTCACGCGCTGGTTTCGCGCCTAGCCAAGCAGCTGAAGATTCGTTACAACGTTCTTACCCCTGAAGCCAATGGTGGGCCCTTGTTATGGCGTGTCACCAGGTGCATGGGTGGAACACGTACGTAACCTGGCTGCTGGGGATTGCAGATGATCTAACTAAACCTCTTTCAGCCACCCTTTACGCACTCACGAAACGGCTCGCTGGAGCCCTGTCGTTGCCTCTTTTGCTGCACCGTCGTTTGTCCCCGGAGTTGGTTCGCCTAGCGAAAAGCCATCCTGAAGGGTATAAGTTTGACAATATACCTCCGGAGGTGGCATTCGCAGCTCTGACTGTTATGGTCCTGAAAATGGTTTACGGGTTAGACGGATACAGCAGGCTCGTTTTGTGTGTTTCTACGTCTCGATGTAAACTGAGGGCAGGCTTGAACAGGGTGCCCACAAGCGGCGACGATCCAGCGACATGGATGCCTCGCCTTGCCGATTTCATAGACATCGTAAAAACAACGAATGTGGCTGAAGAAACCTCGCCGGAGCACCTTTTCTCCACATCGGCACCCGTGTCAGTCTCTCCGTTGTGCTGGGATGGAGCACTCAAATTGACAAGATGTTGCTTTGAGCAGTTCAGTAACCGATCTCAGCGACGAGGTGCTCGACAAGTATCTAGACTTTTGCCAACGATCACTCGTCGGCGACTGGGTGGATGCAAAGTTATGTGAGCATGTCTCGGAGCACTGATCCGGAAATCGATGACGGAACTGACGAGGGCAACCAATGACAGTGGGCGAAACCGTACTGAACCGGTTCTTTCCCCTGAGTTCGCGTATGAACGTGCAAGGATGTTCGAACAGCCGAGTAACGCACGGGCCAGATCTCCGCGCCAATGTTGCATCTGAATCAACCCACGAGGGTGATCAGACTGCATTGCGACCGGCCGAGGCATATGCAATCTACCACGCCCGTGATGTATTTGGAAGCCTTGAAGAGGACATTGAATTGATTTTGGAGAGGTCTGGGAAAATCGTTGGAGTAGCACCTGGATATGTTTTAACCGTGGTGGAAGGTTACGAGAAGAGACTTGCCACGCGATGGAAGCAGAAACGGTACAGGCCACAGGAGAAGGAGAAGAGGATGCGTGGTGGCCAAGATGAGGAGCTAATATTAGACGAGGAGGATGATGACTAATTATAGTAGCGTAATTCTGACTTGTGTTTCTGTGAGGATTTTGCGTCAGTTCTCTCACCCGAACCACCATCATGAACTGATCCCTGTTCCAAGCCCCAACCCGCCCCTCCATTTCTTGCTCTTGACCCTCCTTACTCCCCGACCACCATCTCCTCCGTCCCCCACAGCCCTTTCCTCGTCGTTCCCACCGTTCTCCACGCTTCTTCTGCCCCTCTTCCTCCCCGACCGTTTACCTTCAAGTTCCCCCCTTCTCTTATGAAAGCTTAATACATACACAATGCGCCGCTTCGCATCTGTATTTCTTCCAAGACGTGAAAAGCGAGAATCCCAGAAGCAACACCCCCCGCAGCCTCTTGCGGTGACCACCTTGACGATCCCACCGGTTACGACGCCCACTCCCTCGCTTCCGCCAATACCGCAGCTTCTCGCCCATACGGCTGATCATGCTCAATCGTCCTCCTCGTCCACAGCTTCAGGGAGTATACAGACGCCTGACGAAGAATCCCCGTTGTCGCGCTCCTTCACGAAAAAGTCATGGAAATCTTGGCTTGGCACCGTGAAGTCAGGCACCTTGAAGCGCTCCCACCACAACCATTCGCGGGTCTCTATCGCTGGTGACAACGACCGGAGGTTTGACCCAGATTACCCCCTCCCGCCTGTCCCATCTATCCTACCCCCGCCACCAGGCAACAAATCTCCTGCTTCGTCGGCATCTCGGCTACAGCACCAACAACGTTCTTCCCGAGACCTGGACTTTCCCTCAGACTCTGCGCACTCTTCCGATGCCCATTCCACCCCAACTCGTCCCATATACTCATCCCCCGCACCCGCACAGGACGGCGGCCTTCACCCTCCGCTGACATCTCGACCATTTGTGAATGTACCCGGACGCCCTCTATTCCCGAGATCATGCAATCCACCATCAGGGATCGCGCTTCCGGACACGTTATCGACCAGCATGTTTCGAAAACACCTTGCACAGCGGCTGAATAGCGAGTCTGGAGTCAATGACCCTGACAGACGAATTTTTGCCTCAAGGAACCTTGTTCGGCCTCGCGTCCAACACATTGATTGGCAGGCTGACATACATTTCCTTTCATCGGAGGTCCAAGTTTCAGGGTCCAGCACAGGAATCCGGCGTTGGTTGTCTCGACCATGTTTTGAAGACAAATATGTAGTTTGGGTTCTTGAAAATGGATCTGTTACTCGGAAAGGCGTGTCTGGCACGTCTTTTGCGGTTCTGGATATTGAGTACTCTGCATACCTGGAAGCTGCTGCTGGCTTTGATTTCGCATCACCCATGGACTCTCAACCTCCCCCAGCCCCCGACTTCGAAAGACTCGAATTTAGTGATGGTTAGTTCCCTCGTGTACTAGTGTTCTTGTATGATGCTCATCTCCTTCTCATGTAGTCCCCGCTCTGCCACTTTCATACGCTCCCTCACCCTCTCCCCTACGCCTTGAACACACTGTTAGTGACCCTCAGACGGAGTTGACGCAGTCGGACCCTCCTACGGCCGATCCCCCTGCTCCCGAAGAAGATAATGGAGCTCCCATCGCCTCCTCCGAATCGCAAACACCTGGGGTCAAGCGCGGTGTACGTTGGGCTGAGGATGTATCAGATAGTGTTCCCTTGGGCTACGCTCAGCGCACAAGAATGCGACGTGCGGACAAGCTCAAGTTCTTGCGTGAGGAAGAGGCTAGGCGTGCTCTTGAAGCCGAACGCAACAAGATCGAAGACGCCCGACGCCTACTGGCGCAGGAGAAGAAAGCCAGGGAACGAGAGCGCGTCGAGCTGCAGCGGGAGAGGGAGGCTTTGGAGAGGGATAGGCGCCAGAGGGAGAGTGCTGATATGGAGAAGAAGGAGTGGCGAGAGAAAGCCATGAGGGATGAAGTCACTAATGCCCGAATGCGAAGGGAAGCCCAGAGAGCGGGTCGGTCGTCGAATGCTATAAGGGATGCAGCCTATGCTGGCTTCGATGACGGTACGGACTCAACCTCTCAGATCCCGCGTTTAGCTTCCTCTTCTGCGGGTTCCGTACGAGAAGGTAGCGAACGGAACGGCTGGTCGGGAGACAGGAGAACTTCTAGGCCGTCCTTCGACACACGTATTCAAATGCCTTCGCAGCCCTCTTCAGCATCCATGTTTGTTTCTTTCTAATGATCACTCCTTGTTCACACTGACATATCTCACAGAAGCAACGGACTCAAACCCGCGTCTGCTCATGGGCCAAACTCTGGCAACCGTTCTTCCAACTCAAACAGTGGTTCGTCGCCAGGTAGTTCGCGACCTCCCAGTTTATCCGGCGGGGCCTCCTTCTCTAGCAACCTTCCTAGCTCTGCCTCTCACGATCATTGCGACGACCCAGTCGTGAAGAAGCGTTTTTCCAGCGCGTCTTACCATTCGCGACCAGACTTGGAAAGAGCGGCTACTTCGCCCAACTACCCACCGTATTTCGGTTCCCCCATGCAATTTGGGTGGAATGGAAGCCAACCTAGCTTGAACGCGATGCCAATGAATCCCATGATGATGGGTCCGATGAACACTATGATGTTCCCCGGTGCTGTCGGTGTGAATATGATGCCGTACATGGATATGCCCCTTCTCCCTCCTACCCCTCCTTTCATGATGCAACAATACTCTCGGCGAGCCTCGACGCAGTCAAGTACCTCCAGTCGCGACCAAAGCTTAGATCGGCGTAGTTCGCGTCAGAGGGAAAGTAGTCAAGGAAGCGCCAGAAGCAGCGGTAGCGAGCATCACCGTCATCAACCAAGCAACGCGTCCTCTCCGCATTCTCGAAGAGGCAGCGCTGATATGTCTCCCTCCTCCTTCAACATGTCTAAACGCACGTCGTCTGGTCTTAGTCTAGACCGAACACATACTGGATCGTCGTCTTCATTACCCCATAGTGCATCCATCCCTCAGAGGCACTCGCATGGATCGATTAACCACGACCGAGCCCATTCTGAACGTGGACGACCCAAGTTCGCCGGTGAATCTAGTCGCAGCTCCGAAGGTGCCACCCACGAGCCGTCCCCATGGACAGCGTTGCCAACGCAAAATGGTGCTCTTCCCAACCACATGCCAACCGCGCATAAGCAAGAGCACGGGCAGGCTAACCAACATTGGAAAAAGCCTCCCGCTGCTCGTCGGCAGACTGCATTTTCATAATGGACTCAAATGTGCGTTTCTCTGGCATTTTTTTCGTCTTTCAAGGATTATAGGCTTGGACTCGAACATCGCATTATATCTATACCTTATTTGTCATAAGTTCCTCCTCCCAAAAGTTCTAATCCCTCGTCATTGTATTATTCCTCAATGCGCTCCACTCTTTTGATCTTTTCTATCTTTCACATACCACACTCTTTTCTTACCCTTAGTTGTATCACCATCGTTGGTTACTTTTCCCAACGAACATGACTCCATGTGTTTGAAATTCATGTCATTTTATTTCCTACCTGCATTACAAATGGTACCCACAACATGCCAACTCCCCCCTTCCCCTGCCTTAGCGTAGCCCTTGAAGTTTCTATTTTAACCTATACAACCATAAATCTACACGTAGAGATGTTTTTCGTCGACGTCAACACTTCCAGCGGCCCAGCCTGTATGTTTATCCAGCTCTTCGACTTCGGTTATCGAGGGTTTCTCCGCGATAAGTCCTGCACGGATGGGCGGACCGCAACGTCGTATTTGAATGACCCTGCTTGGATGAGGAGGTCGAATCCCCACCTTTGTTCCACTCCCTATAATGTCAGATAACCCATCTTTCGTGTTGAAGGCAATCGAAGACGTCGTCTATGAGGAGCGTCCCATTCCCGAGAGTGCGCCATTTGGCCATGTTATCATCATTGTTGATTTATCGACCAGATCTTATCACCGCTAGTCGGTACTGACGAGGTGTTGGTCGAAGTGAAGAAGACAGGTTAGCTTTTAGCTTTGCATCTCCTTCAGGATCTTGTTTACTTACGATCGATATAAGGGATATGCGGTTCTGATGTAACCTGCTTTCATTAACGACGCTTTGCCCTAAGATGGCTAATGACTGTGAAGGTTCATTATCTTGTGCATGGCCGTATAGGGGACTTCGTGGTCGAGAAGCCGATGGTAAGGTAGCCCAGCGTTGTTTGCTAGACCTATACACCTAACTATCGACTCCAAGGTCCTTGGTCACGAATCGGCAGGCATTGTCTCCAAAGGTGTGTCACATCGATTGAGAACAACTGGAACGCAACTTGATCCACTGGTTGTCTCCGTTAGTGGGCTCTAATGTCAAACACCTCAAAGTTGGTGATCGTGTGGCCATGGAGCCGGGTGCTACCTGTCGTATGTGTTCTGCATCTTGAACTCAAGACCTCTTCTCAAGCCAAACTCTAGGCAAGTGTGATTACTGCAAGGCAGGCCGTTACGAGGTACGCAAATACCGACTGTTAAAACATCTGCATCTCTAACTTCCGACCTAGCTCTGCGCAGATATTATCTTCGCAGCAACGCCCCCTTATGATGGTACTCTCGGTCGGTATTATCGCCTTCCAGCCGATCTTGCGTACTTGCTTCCCGAGAATGTCACTCTTGAAGATGGTGCAATGGTTCGTTATATTCGTCCCTATCGTCCAAGATATTGTTTGATCAGTGTCTCTCAGATGGAACCGCTCTCTGTCGCAATCCACTCTGTATCAAACCTCGGAGGCTTCCGTTCCGGCCAATCTATCGCTATATTTGGCTGTGGACCCGTTGGACTCTTGTGCATGGCGGTCGCCCGTGCTCTTGGTGCCAAGCGTGTCATTGGCGTCGATATCGTCCCAGAGCGTCTCGAGTTCGCCAAGAACTATGCCGCCACGGACGTTTACCTCCCAGTAAAGCCGATCGAAGGAGAAAGTCGCCCAGATTACAGCCGACGGAACGCCGATGAAATGAAGAAACAACTTAGAATTGAGGATCGAGGATCGAACGGCATTGACCTGGTTCTAGATGCCAGTGGAGCTGAACCCTCCATCCAAACTGGGTTCTTCATAGCAAAGACTGGAGGTACCTTTGTCCAAGTAAGTTCTGGTCGTGTACTTCGTGCCGAGATCTAACATCATCCTTCACTTCCTAGGTGGGCATGGGTAACCCCAACATCACGGTAAACGTCGCCATGCTCATGGTTAAGGAGTTGGTCTACAAAGGATCGTTCCGTTACGGTGTACGTCCTGCCATTTTATCCCACCCCATATACGTCACTAAGAAACACATAGCCTGGTGACTATCAACTTGCCATTTCCCTTGTTGCTGCGGGAAAAGTCGACCTCAAGCCCTTGGTCACCCATCGGTGCGTGCGCTCCACGAACCTCTGTTTCATTATGCTCACTAAGTGGCTGATCCACCAGCTTTGCTTTCAACGACGCCATCACCGCTTTCAAGGCCACAAGAAATGGCAAGAGCGAAGATGGTAAAGGCGTTATTAAGGCCATCATCTCTGGTCCGGATGTTGATGTGAACGTTGCCTGATCTTACCGCTCTATTTTATTTGATATGTACTGGGAAAGAATAGACGAAATATCGAGCAAGGTGATCCTCATTGCACTATTGGTATGACATTGTTATCTATGGATGGTTCGTTGTTGCAGGATATAAGGTACGAATAGAATATTGATGAATACGATATGTGATGCCTGAGGTGATGATACAATTGCTTTAAGATGAAAGACGAAGGGAAATGCAGAAGGGAAATGCCAAAGAACGTTTAACACACACGCTCAAAGTCGTCAGCCACGATGCAGTGGTCATTCAGAGACAGAAAGTGCCAACTTCTTTAGTGGTGGTGTGCCATCAGGCTCACCTTTCACGAGAGGATCATCAATTTCTACCTTACGCTTTACGCCAGCGACTGCAGACTCTGGTGAAGGCGATAGAGAAGACCTCAAACCTGGTTTGAGACTGGACAATACTGAGGATTTCGGGGGCGTTGAGCGTGTCACATCAGGAGTAGACGATCGCGATCCATTTGCTACATCACTCCGGAGTCGAGCAGCCAGTGTATTTGTCGAAGATATTGCCTCAGCATGACACGTAGCATGGTAAACCTTTGCATGCCGATCAGGTGACGATCTGGAACCAGAAAGACGAAGACGTACTCGGTCCTCTTTCATAACTGCATTCTTCCAAACCCATTCTTCGTCGTCTTCCAGGAATTCAGACTTAAGTGCTTCCTTACAAATGGGACACGAGATCGATTTCGCCTCATCACCTGGTGGTACGACCACAAACTGAGCTCGCAGTTCGGCATCACGTTTAGCCAGATCAGCCGCAGCGGCGGCCTTGGAATTCAAAGGTCGATGTCCATCATCACGTCCTTTGCCTTTCGCACTACTCGACTCATTCACCCAATCCTGAAAGTGAGGTTATTTAATCATTGAACAAGAAATTGAAAGGGGAAGAGACGAACCTCAATTCCGACAAACCAAGCGCGGCTATGACCTCTTCCTAAATTTTGAGACGCTTTGCGGTTCTGTCTAAAATGCATATCCAAATGGTCTTCCAAGTCCTTCTTGCCCAGGGCGGAGTCAGGAAAGCGGAGTCCGCATTGCTTGCACTGAGAGGGTAGACGTTTGTAAAGCAGTGACGTGATATCTAGGCGTTTTCTAAGAACAATATAATCAGAACCGATGCTGTGGGGTGATGAGGAGGACTACTCACTTTGTGAGATCAGCGTTCGTCAACTTGACTTTCTGACTGAGAACAGCTTTCCGATACGACCTGGTTGATTCTTTCTCTAAGTCAATAGGCTCAGATTTCTGAGCTGAGTCCGAGGAAGAAGACCCGCCAGCAGTCGGAGTCCCATTGCGAACGACACCAGCTCTGACCAAAGTAGATAATAAGTTCTGAATACTACCAACATTAGGTACAGAGGCAGCAGGGGTGTTGGAAGAACTCGGAAACAGCAACGGAACAGTTCCTGTTTTTGCTTGGACCGAAGGTACAGGGTAGGCAGGGGCGGGTTGATGAAAGTTTGGTGTTGGTGTTGGATGAGGAGGGCCTGAGTAAGGCGCCTGAGGTTGCTGCCATTGAGGCTGGGGTGGGGGAGGCGCACTGGGCGGAGCAGCTGCCTTCATGAGACTGCGCAACTGTGACAAAATCTGGTGTAATTCGTCCTGAGAGACTCCAACCTCAATTATTTTGCGAAGCTGGGGGGGAGGGGATGTAAGCGACATCAACGACAAATCTCGAAAAGGGTGACATACTTGGTGTAATATGTTGACGTGGTGTCGGGACACTGAATCGTAGGGGTTTGTTTGCAGAGCTCGTTCTTTCTGACCAAGGGTAAATTCGAGCTCGCTGAGGACTTGCGCTTTGGTGATTTGACCGGAACCCGTATAAAAGTTGTTCTGCAAGGCGGTGAGAAGAAGGGTGATAGATGAAGGTATAGGCCGTACGTTATTGCCTATTGAACCTCCATCTCCCCACACGCCTCGTTCTATTGCGACCTGAGGCGCGACGCCGAAGAGTTCTTTGCCGGATGGGGATCCGGTCCTCCAAGTCAACAGCATTTCTTCCATCTTGCTCCGAGTAGCAGCATCGACCTGATTGTAGGATTCAAGGAACAAGGGGATGACGATGGCGGCGAAGAGGCGAGCATACGGCTCGTACACGTTCTTCGATATGGCGTCCATAAGGTAGAATGCGGGCAGCTTCATCCAAGGTGGGACCTACAAGACCAAAAATGGAAATGATGAGTCAGCGGTCCATGGAACGAGATAGCGTGGCAGGTCGCAAGGACACCAGAGGAGAGAGGAATTTTAGCATATTTCATCGGACTGTCCTCTTAGTGGTTTGTGCTCAAGCTAAACAACTAAGAACTATGTACATAGAGCATGGGCAGCGAGCCAGCGAAATATTCCACCAGAAACTTCCCGGATTGTCCACTGGATGTTTCAATGACCAACCAAAAATGAAACAAGACTCACCCTCCGAATATGTGTTTCGAGGCTTGAAGTCACGATTTCTGCGAACCTTGAGCATTCTTGAGCGAGCATTGACAGATTCTGGATGATTGGGCGTGAGTTTACTGTGAGCTCTGCGAGGCGGGCGGTAAAGTCCCGACGAAACGAAACCGGGTCAACATGGGGAACTGGCGCCGCCGCCGGGGGAGGGTAAGGAGGATAGTGCGGATAACCATGGGCGGGGGGCTGAGGGTAACTGTGGTGGTAGTTTTGAGAGTAATGGCCTTGAGAGTAAATCGACATGGTATTCAATTCTCAAGCTGCGTGCTGTGCCACCGCATCCGACGTTGCGCTCTTTTATTATTTGACTCTCCGCCACACGTGATGCGCAGCATAGGGGCGCCTGCACAAAAGACCATTCAAGTCCCTCAAATCCTGAGCACATACCCTCACTTTTTGGCTTCATTGCTGTCTTGGAGATATGCAGGTCTAAATTTATAGGTAATGACTGCATGATACTTTCCAAAGGAGTGGGCCAACTTCGACTGACATTTTTGGGGGGGGGGCGGTAACTAACCGTGTGACAACTGGGGTAACGCTGTGACGGTGACACATCCACCAAATCAACGAAGAAACCCATCGCCGCCAACACCACCAGTCACCTAACACCTCAAGGTCAGTCTCGTTCCGTCCCGTTCTGCACACAACTCGCCCTAGCTATGAAAGACGAGCTCATAAACATCCGTTTCGCTGGATTTTCGACTCGTTTTGCGATGGATCGACTCTGCGTCATTTGGATGTAGTGCGCTGACTTTGTCACTTGCAAGCAGATGCGGGACGTCCTCCAAACCGAAGAACTCGAGATCCCTTCCGATGTCACCGTCACCGTAAAATCTCGCATCATCACTGTTACTGGGCCAAGGGGGACCCTCACGAAGAACGTCCGACATGTCAATATGGACATCAAACTTATCAAGGGCAAAACCAACAAAGTCTCGCTTGCTGTGTGGCAGGGAGGCCGCAAGCACGTCGCTTGCCTACGGACGATCAAATCCTTGATCACCAACATGATTACTGGCGTCACGAAGGTTCGTCGTTGGAATTTGCTTACCAAGGAGCTCTCTTTAAATTTGTTATCTTTCTTTTCCGCAGGGTTTCCTCTACAAAATGCGTGCCGTCTATGCCCATTTCCCCATCAACTGCATTATCCAAGACAGTGGCAAGGCTGTTGAGATCCGTAACTTCTTGGGAGAGAAGGTATTGATTTATACCGATCTGCCCATTTTCGTCTATTCACCCAAGTAAATGAAATAGGCTGTACGACATGTCAACATGTTGGACGGTGTCGTTATTTCGGAGTCAAAAAACCAGAAGGATGAACTTATCCTCGAGGGAAACGACATTGACAATGTCTCGCAATCAGGTTTGCCTCCTGCTTCTTCAAAGACATCCTTGATATACTAACATCTGTTTAATAGCTGCCTCCATCCAGGGCATCTGCCGGGTACGGAACAAGGATATCCGTAAATTCTTGGACGGTATCTACGTATCTGACAAGAGCACAGTTGTGACGGAGTAGGCGTACGGTTGAACTTTCTTTGATTCTTCGCTTCACAGCCATGTAATAAAACATGTCGTATGTCGTATGCCCGCATCTTATGCATTCACCACGCCACGCACTCTCATTGTCGACCTTTGTCTTTGAGTTATTGGGTATCAGTCGCACCGAATCGTGATATTATGTTCACTGGCCAACAGATTATGGAATAAATGGGATCCCAGTGCCTACTCGCTTGCGATAATCAATGTATTCTTGACCAAAGAATCTAATCAGGAGGCCTTCCTCCGCTAAGAGGGTATCAGCACAACACCAGAATTTCGTTCGTTGAATTCATGCTCACCTCGGATCCGAGCATTAAAGAATTTCCACAGGAGAATCAAGTACAGGGTAAATGTGACTGGATTTTGTAGGACAAGTTGGGTCCCCAGTGCCCAGTATATGAACCCGGCGTAGGATGGATGTCGAGACCACCTGACGGAGACGTCACTAGGCTGGACAGAAACCATCTTTGTGAAACTTACGAATAGACCCCGTCTGTTACGAGCTGATGCGTTGCTCGTTTCCGATAGGCAACAGCATGAGAGAAGTTGGTGCTTGCGTGAATCATTGCCGTGGACCGCAAGCATTGGCCCACAACCACAAGAACCATCCCTGTAAGATGATGAGAATGGTGCCCGACGGAAGTGTCGAAAGGACATACCAAGGATCGAAATGTATGGGAAAGCCTTCCAAGACGGCTTGAAGAAATAGGTAACAACATATTCGAACAAAGCCGTGCCATTCGCGATATGGTACTCGCGTCCATTGTCAAGGAGAAATGCTACAAGTTTCACTACATTAGCCACAGGCAGCGCGGAGGATGTTCAACGACTTACAGTCAACGCTGCACTTCTCAAAGTTCCAGCCGGCAGTCACGGCGAACTCGCCCCAATGAAAGAGCGACCATGCTGCCACGAAAAAGCCAAGTTGGTAGGTGGCGAACCATATGGATAAACCACCAGACAACCAGCTAAGGAGACCAAAGCAGAATAAGGAGCCTAGCACGAATGATATCGTCGATGCGACTAGAGGTGTATTTGGAATGTTTCCGTGTGGTCGTACGCTTGGATCTGGTATTGTTTCGAGCGGGTTGCGTCGACCCTCGGATGGTGGCGGGGTAGTTGTGTTCGTGTCTATGTTCATGGCCATGCGACGGCGGATACGGTCTTCTAGAGGGTCAAAGTCGTTGGTCGAGGACATTAAAAGAGTGGCAAAGAATGCATCTGAAACCAGTTTCGAGCGGAAGTAAAATTGACATCACACAACAGAGCTGAGGTCGCCCGAGTTTGCCTTTGTTTGTCTTTCAGCAACACTCAAGATGCCTCAGTTCCGTGCTCGCAATTCGTATTATCTGCGAATATCTGAAAAGAATGTGCTTCCCCTCTTTGTAGGTTGTGGCGCCCTCACGATTATCTATGGTCTGACATTGCCCAGGTGTATCTTGATGAACGCCATCTCGAGTGGATGTCGGACATCATATTACAACATGTCATCTCTGACTTGCGACCTAAGATACTGGACAAATTGAGAGCAGAGTCAGACATGAAGCCAGGTGGCAGCTCGACTACTCGCGGAACCGTCGAAACCCATCGTGGTGGTGTGTTCCTATGCATTCTCATCCAACACCCCTGCTGAAACCTATGACCGACAGAGAATTACCAATTCTGCTACTTTCTTCGTAGGACAGAGCCCCATTCCGTTGTCATCAAAGTTAGGCAGACGGTCGTATACGTGCCTCCCGTCCGTGCAACGCTGATATCCCAATTTATCTACATAGAGTCGTGACTTCAAGGCGGTTCCAGCTCAGAGAAAGCCGACTTTGACGGTGCCCGAGCCAACCAATGTCCAAGCTACAAAGCCAACGCGTCGAGAGAAGAGAAAGACACCTCCGATAGAAGACCATCAACCGGATGAGGACACGTCTTCTAGTCGTAGTAAACGTCGCAGGCCTCAAAGGACAAAAGTCTCTACAGAAACAGCTCCCATGGTCATCGACGACGCCTCGGACTCTCCTGTCGAAGATGATGATGCCTATGAACCACCCAGTAGTGACGATGAACTTTTGCCCGTGAACAAGTTCAAGAAGAGCACCCGGAAACGGCGTAACGCACGACGGAACTCCTCCAGTGATGAATCGGTCGGCATTGGCGAATCGTCCCCCATGGATCTCGTCGTAGAAGACGAGGAAGAAAAGCCCAAACCTGTCCTGGAACTCAAGTACAAAGGATTCAACTTGTTTGGTCGCTGCCTCTGCGTCGTGGTCGAGCCGTGGCCTCACTTTCAGTACACCATGACTGGTGCCGCTTCTTTGGCACCTATCTTTGAACGAAACAGCCTAACTCCTGGACCTGGCGACACATCTCAAACACCTTTGTTTTTGCCGGATGACGACGATAACGGACGATCTACCACACTCAATAGGCAACCTCGGCCACACCCCTTGTTCAACAATGATACAATCACAATCGATGATGATGACGACGACGATAATGACGGTGGTATGATGGCTTTCAGCCAAGCCCTGAACAACACAGGTGACTATAGAGCCATGGCGGCAGAAGAAGACGATGATGGAATCGAAGAAGTATTTTTCGGAGATGCAGACGAGCGTCGAGAGATTTGAGATTATAATTGTACTAGAGTATCATGTAATTATAAGTCGATGCAAATTACTTTTAATCGTTCACGCTCGCCCAATTTCTTTGAGAATCTCAACCTTGCGTAGTGGAGAGACCTCCCTAAAGCCCGCGTTCGTCATCTCAAACGTGCCATGCCCTGCAGAAAGGGCCCGGAGTCGTCGTGAGTAGTCTAGTTGTTGACTAAGTGGTGCAAGTGCTTGAATCGTCCTCCTGAGACGGGGGGCATTGGTGTTACCCAATGCATCGCAAGCCGATGGTGAAAAGATACTTGGAGGAACGTAAACGCCGTCGCTACTATAGCTCCCAACATCATCCCCCGAAGTGCCTCCACCAATATCGTGGACTTCGCCTCCGTTATCCGTCAAATCCTTCATTACTTTGCCAAGAGAGTCTTCATCCACGGATATTTTGAGGGACACATATGGTTCGAGTAAGGGACCCACTTCAGCCGCACGAATGCGCTTCCGGAGAATTGTCGCGCTGGCACCAGCCAACAGAGATAAACTAGCCCCAGGGGGTATATTGAATTCTTTGACTTGTATCCAGGCCCCACTGAGTGGGAGAGATGTGCGCGGAGAGTTGTTAAGGACGGTGGCTAGACCGGAAGCAATGTATGCAATCGGCTCCTTGGGCGATGATTCTGGAGGTTGTAGAGGATGACCCTTATCATCCACGACGATGTTACCATTCCATAGCGGATCCCCCTGTTCTTCCTCACTGAGAGGGCGAAGGCCAAGGGTCAGTGACACCTCAATCGGCGCAGCACCTGAATCGGGCTTCCATATTTCCGTTTGAAAGTCTTCGCCAACCGAGCTCCCAAGACCCTCTCGGTAACTAACTCTGCGGCGACCAAACTCGAACTGGGCATTCCATTCATCTCGTAGCCGACGCTCGACAATCTCAAGATGCAGGGAGCCGAGACCGTGGACAAGAATTTGGCCTTCAGAGTGCTCGAGATCTACACGGACTGAGGGGTCTGTGCGTTCGAGCTGAAGAAGGGCTTCTTGGACGGGTGTGAGATCGGCGAGAGACCGAGGGATGACGGATGCGGAAATGACTGGGGGAGGTGGTATGATATTGATGAGAGGAGGCAAGCCACTCTTCGCCTGCGCCATGGATAGAAGTGTATCTCCGGTGCGAGTATTCTTCAAACCCAGGATAACGCCAACTGAGCCAAAAGGTAGTTCGTCGACATCTTCGGTTCGGTTTGCAAACATCAATTGTACTCGCATGACCCTCTCCTTCGTCTTTCTCGTCGCATTATAGAGGGAGTCGCCTCGTTTCAAAGTGCCTAATACGCTGGTCACTTACGACTCTAGTCACAATGTAAAGAACTTACCAGAATAAACTCGAACGAAGGTCACCCATCCTTGTCGTTTGTCCCAAGCCACCTTCCACGCCAGTAACTGTACTGGTGTGTTTCGAGTTTGCACTTCGTGCTTGACATCTAGCGGGCTTGCCAGCAACTCGCCGACGTAGTCCATGACTAGGTCAGTCCCTACATGTTTCATGGCGGAGCCACACAATACAGGCAAAACATCGTTTCGCAGCACAGCAGAGCGGAGATGGGGCTGAATTTCGGGGGCTTCAATAGATAGATAAGAACTGTTTCCCTCAGACGAGGTTAAGAGCGAGTCTAGCAATTCTTCGGAGAACATGGCAAGGTTTTCCAGAAGCTGGGCGCGAGCAGGTAAGATGTGTGGCAACATAGGATGAGAGGAATCCACAGATAAGGAAGCAGATAGTTCGTCTGGGTTACGAGACAAGGGTTGTACAGTGAAGTCGCCGTCTGCATCCCATTTCCAGAATTCCCATTTCACGAGATCAATCAGACCCTCTATTCCAGGTTCAGCTCGTGAGTACGCTTGGGGATCAAAGGAGGCGATAGGCAGGGTGAGTGCCATTGGATTAGGATGCAGTCTATGTGCCATAAGAGATTCCAGAGACGATTTGAAGGAGGCCCCAGGTCGGTCAAGTTTGTTCAGGAATACCATCCTTGTAGAGACACCATATCTATAATGCATTGAATTAGAAAGGACAAATTTGACTAGGAAAGACGGATACCTGTCTAATTGCTTCCACACACCTTTCGTCTGCGCTTCTACGCCTTCGACGGAGTCAATTAGCACGACGGCACCATCGACCACTCTGCTGGCGCATTCAACCTCCATCCCGAAGTCTGCGTGACCGGGCGTGTCAATCAAGTTGAACCTCCAGTCCTTCCATTTTACAGGAACGCTGGCTGACTGTATGGTGATCCCTCTTTCGCGTTCAGCGGGTAGGAAGTCTGTGATGGTACTTCCGGTGTCAACAGTTCCGGGAGATGAGATAAACCCTGACTTGGATAGGATCGACTCAGTCAGTGTGGTCTTCCCGGAGTCTTTTTGTAGATTTCAACGTGAGCATTAGGCGAAACACAAGATAAGCATACCATAGCGCACCTATGTGAGCGACCAGCGCCATGTTGCGGATTTTACCGGGATCTTCATCACCATATTTCGTCTGGCGCGTCGAGAAAGGTGCCCTTTGGTGGTAATGATGCGTCAAAAAGCGTCCGACGCGTAAAGAAGACGGACGGGCGCAGCATGTGCGACCTAACATGAAATGAGGGATGGTGGCAGGACGCTAATATACGTCTTATTGGCTACCAAATTTAGCAGCCGAGGTTATTTATTGTTGTTATAGGAGCCTCTTTGTCGCGTGAGTCGCCATGTTCTCTCACTCTCAATTCGCCCTCTCATCGACGTCAGGTATGTATTTGCGCAAGGCTTTCTGCGCCGCCACATCTGAAATTGCAATACAAGATAGTGGCGCAAGCTACTTACATGCCACACTTGAACGCATCGATCAGCTAGCCAACGATGTGCAGTTTAACTTTGAGGTGTGTGTGTTTAAACTTTTACACGATCTACCTAGCGCTGATTGCGTCTATATCCTGCCTAGGGAACTCATGATCAAAAGCGATACCTCGTCGTAGACACCAACATCTTGCTGAGCCACCTTGATGCGTTGCAGGACTTTGTTGAAGACGTCCAACATCTCGGGTTGACGAATGATGTCGCCGTCGTTGTACCCGGTGCTGTGATTGGCGAACTCGATGGGTACGTCCATGTCTATCTTTCCCACTTTATGGACGGTGCCTGACCTCGTTGGACAGGCAAAAGAATCGGGATGGCTTGGCTTGGTTCGCGCGTCGGGCTTCAGCGTGGGTCTTAGCCAAGGTGCGCGAACGCAGTGTTGTTAGAGGTCAGGCGGATGAAGAGACGTGCAAACTATCTGAAAACTGGAAGAAATCCTCGCCTGAAGACCGTGAGCAGGTTCGTCCAGCTTCTTTGGTTATCATTAGCTCTCCAGGCTTGCTTAAATCCGCATCCGGGTAGGAACAAGGACTTGATTGGGGGCAATTAAACGACCGCCTTATCTTGGATTGTTGCCAGTATTTTCATCGTACGGCCGGACGGCCCGTTGCGCTCTGCAGTGCGGACAATAACCTCTGTCTTCAATGTGAATCGGCTGGTAAGATCCTCTTAGAGACTCTTCGTTGGACGATCTGAAGCAAACACGGTTTCGTGCCCCAGGTATCCCTAGCATAACCCCATCGCGTTATTTTAGTAGCAGGGAATTGGCGACCGTGGTCTTTAGCGATCGTAATGACATTCACCAATTTCGCCCACGCTTTCGGCGAAATAGACCAGCTTATACCAATCCATCCGATCGACCATCTCGCTTGCCCACTGCCGAAGCACCTGCGTCCCAGGACGATGATATGAGTATGGATGTCGACGAACAAGAGAGCCTCGTTGACTATACCATGCCTAGCCACCCCCTCGATTTGCTTCACATACAAATATGCGAACATTTTTCAACACTACTCGTTGAACTAGTATCTCGGGTCGGCGGTGATGAAATTGACCGAGCCCGCACAGGCGGGGCAGCGAAGTCGAAATACGCTCCGAGCTGGACAAGAAATGTCAAGCCGATTGGCCAATGGACGCCCACCGAATGCATGGAATATCTGAACGACAAAAGACGCGTAAAGCCGACGGCCCCTCCTATCGATGTGTTCTTGACCAAGAAATCCAATATACCCGGACAGGTGAGAGCCGGCCCTGCGCGTCGAGGACAGGATTGGTCGCGCGCTGATTGGGAGGTTGCCCTCACTGGACTACAGACACTGGGTAATGCCTGGGAAGAAGGATCGTTCCAGGAATCCCTTGCTGTCCTCGCCCCTCATCTATATCAAATCTTCTCCCTGCGCATGCGGCCCACTGGGATATAGCCGAGGGGGCTTGTTTGTTTTCTTGTGACATATGTACTTGTGACGACTCGGACATGCATTCAGATTCTTACACATGGGACACAGAGTTAAGATAGAAGGCCAGGCCAAAGGCACAGTCGATTGCAGAGGCGGAGCAAACTGCGGTGGAACATCCGTAGGGATGCTGTGAAAAATGGCTTGGCCACACGTGATTGACCCCAAGCATCCCAGTTTGGGCATCAAAACAGTTCTCATTCTCTCTTTCACGACGACTCCCATCATCGCCCTCAACAAATGGCCAGAAAAAAAGGACTCTACATTTTTCTCTCCGTCCTCGCCTTGTTTCTTCTGGGCACCGTCGTCGTTCTCTCCTCAATAACATACTACCTCGCCATCGATCCTAGTCTCTACCTCACAGAGCTCGAAGTGCCTATATTGCCTCCAAACACGAGGTGGAATGCTTCAGACCATGGACAGGTCGAGCGCATCCCCAGAATCTTGCACCAGACGTGGAAGTCGGACGTTCTTCCAGACAAGTGGAAAGATGTATCCCAAGGTTGCCGTGACATGATGCCTGATTAGTATGTTTTCGCGCAGTCTTCTTTCCAGCCCTGACACTGATCTTCATTAACACCGTTCCTTCCGTTCTCTCTAGCGAGTACATGCTCTGGACGGATGAGGGCTCGCGCGAATTTCTCGCAGAACATTATCCTTGGTTTCTCGACACATTCGATGGATACCCTTACAACATTCAACGTGCTGACGCCATCCGTTACTTCGTTCTCCACAAATATGGTGGCGTCTATTTGGATCTCGACATAGGATGCTTGCGTCCATTGGATCCTCTCCTCGTCCACTCAGTTATCCTACCCAAGACTATCCCCGTCGGTGTCTCCAACGACCTCATGTTCGCCGAGAAGGCACATCCCTTCCTCGAGCAGACTATTCACAATCTCATCGCTTTCGATTACTCGTGGATACTCAATTATCCCACTGTCATGTTCTCCACTGGCCCTATGTTCTTATCGGCGCAGTATGGTATTTATACTTCATCACACCCTGGTGTCCAAGTACGCATCCTGCCGAAGTCGCTCTATGGGAAGAACGCCAAAGAAGGCGAAGCGCCCCACTCGTTCTTCTCACATTATTATGGAAGCAGCTGGCATGCTGATGATGCTGCTTTTATTACATTCTTAGGAATGTGGGGCAAGGTGTTGATGTGGATAGGACTTGTGGTGCTATTGGTTGGTCTAGTCAAGTTAGCTATCCCATCTAGCAGGAAGCAACGCAGGATCAACCTTAGGCGCATCGGGGGCTACGATGTGTTGCTACCTCGATGGACGCAGCGCTCGGGTAGATGGTACCTTGATCTCGGCTTGTTCTCATTGCCTGCTTCCGCCGCCCCCAGCCAACAAACTACACCAAATATCTCTCCTACCGATTCTCCCGTCGATCACTCAGCACCCATCCTTCACCTCCCTTTCGGTGTGCGCTCCTCCTCCCCTTCATTCGACATCTCTTCCACGGAGAGCTCACCCAACTCCATCTCGGACGCTATGCGGCGACTTAGGAATCGCATATCAAACCTGGGTAGCCCGCGAGAAGAAGACCCTCGTACTCCCATTCGACCACGAAGAAGTCGAGGCTTCCTCTTCTTTGTCCCAGCTATCTTCCGAGATGTTGAACATGCTTCGTCCTCGAATTTCCCCGAGGCTGAAAGTGCTATTCCTCTCCTTCAACCGTCGATGACCCGCGCCTCGCCCGCCTGGCCCCCAGAGAAGGAACGCTATGCAGCTGATCTAGAACAAGCGGGTCTGGCACCGGATAGTGGAAATGAAGATTCATCCAACGCAAGGAACTTTAGATATCCATGACACCTGGACAACAGGATACCCCTCCTACATGTTTCACGATTGCCACACTGGATGCGTAACGCATGAATCCTCTTAACGGACCTTTGCTTCATTTCCATTCTACGTGGATGATTATAAACACCTTCGGATACCCATTCGTACACACACCCTCGTAACGTGGCCTTCGTATCATTATCACTTCTTACGCTATCCTGTGGACCATCATGACCATCAGGCATCGGGCTATTTGTGCCATTCGGCATATGTTGAAGCCAACGTAGCTTAATCTATTCGTACAAATTCACATACATAAGATTTATTGCAATGTCTAGATACGAATTAAGGTATGACCTATTGAGCGAGCCTCACTTCCTCTTTGGTTTTGCTATTGTCTTCATGTGCATCGAAAGCGCGAACATGGCCACAGCGGATGTAGCATAGGTATACGTTGGACCAAACGTCCAATACGCTGCGCAGGCTGCGAGAGAGGTCGGTTATGAAGCAAGTTTATGAAAACGAACTGCGCACCTAATATCGGACCTATTGCACGACCAAGTTGACCAGACGATCGGAATCTGCCTAGAGCCTTTCCTTTGGCGAGATCTGGATGGCTTTCAAGGGGTTTACCCGTGTCCTGATCGTATCCGCCCTCGTCGCATTGCAATGATGCAAAGGCAGTCAAGGAGTTAACTACAGTCGCGCTCGTGAAGGCCATGCAGACCGCAGCACCTTGGAGAAGGCGTGTGGCTAGGGCGAGGTTCTTCGTGGCATAGACGGGTACCAGTGAAAGCAATGCGAGCCCAACCATGCATGAAGAAACACCACGCTTCGCCATCACACCTTCGCCAATTTTGGACATGGATCGGCGCACATATCCTCCTTGGAGCAAGGCACTGATGATACCGATGGAACCTATGAGGGCGCCGTTTTGTTTGTTGTTCCAATCAAACACTGAAATGAAGAAATTTAATGGGAGCATTAAACTGAAATGAGAGAAACGTAGACATACAATCGAAAGTCAAGAACGTGAGCGTGAACTCCATGCCAGAGAATAGACCCAAGAACAAGAAATGCAAGCTGCGTAATCGTTGGAGAAGTTGGAGACGTTCAGAAGCAGTGGCTTTGGGTGTAGTAGTCACGCCGTTAGAATGGCCGTTGGTACCGTTAGCTTTGCCGTTTCCAGTAGCATGGCCGTTGACTCCATTGGCTTTGCCGTTAGAAGCTTTCTCTGGAGTCGAGATGTGACCACGCGTTTCAGGCAAAGCGTAGGCAAGGAATATAGTCTCCGCCACGAGCAAACCTAATGTTATTATAGCAGGGACCGCGTAGACGTTGAGTTCGGTTCCCCAAGTATTCAAAGATGGGGGTATGGGGCGTGAAGCGAAGTAAGCTCCAACGGGCGGACCAATGCAGAAGCAAACTGCGAAGGCTATGCCTACATGAGCAAGAGCCTTGGAACGGTTTGCCGGAGTGGTGACGTCGGAGAGGATCGCACTAGATTGAAACGTCAGGCTAGGAAACTTCAAACAAACGACGAGCCTACATGGCCAACTGGACGTTACCCTCACTCAGGCCACCTATAACCCTTGATAACATATACGAAGCGAATGTGGTCGATTTGATCCAACTACAAAAGGTTAGTGAAGGCCAATAGTCGAACGAATAGGACATACACGAGCGCAGACAGTATATTCCCCACCATCGTCAACAACAGGATGTGTTTGCGCCCATATTTATCTGAAAGAGAGCCGATCTTTGGAGAAACGAAGAATTGTAATGTTCTGGGAACCACGACGATGAGCAAGCAACCAAGAATACTGTGAGCACCACGTACGAAAAGATAGAGCCCATCAAGCCGCCGAGTAGAACAACATCCCATTTCTTCGAGTGCACGCCGGAGACGTAGAATAGGCTTCTAATGGATGATACGAATCGTAGAGTCTGTGAAAGCAGTCCATTTGGGTCCGAGCTTTCTCGCTACGAAAGTTGTCCGCGTGGAATCAGCCCTGCTCCGTATAGAATGCCAAGGCAGCCGGACTCACGATAGTATACCACTCAATCAAGCGGGGAAACAAAGGCAAGGGGATTGTGAATGCGAAAAGATCGAGAACCAAGGAAAGGAAGACGATGGTTTCAACTCTGACCATCGTTAGCGTCGGCGTCGGCGTAGTTGGGAGTTAAGTGTTAGGGTGGGTCTGGATCAGGGCGCGCAGATGTGTATACGTGTCCTGAGGGGAGATAATGATGGACTGGGAACATGACTTGAGATTTTATATTTTGGTTGTCAGTCATTGACGAGATAAATCCGTTGTTCAGGAACTGGCGTGAAACAGCGTCGGCAACTCTATTTTACTCAGACGTGGGTACCGCCCAGTACTAGCTACTTTCTCATCATACATCCACTAGCATAAACGCGTTCACAGAGACATCCGGGTGCGTCGCGTCGCCCGAGCACCCGGACAGGCATCCCACAGGCTAGAACCAATCCGGGCACGGCTATTCCTCGACCAACTCCCCATCGGTTCCGTCGATTGGGGCATCTTCGTCTTGACCCTGCGTGCCCTTGTACTGTTGGTCTTCCGAGACCTGCGTGAGACTGATTTGTGTGTGAGAACTGGTGTCGGTTTTCGTCACTTCACGCAGAGCCATGGTAGCATACGCCGCCGTTCCCAAGGTCAGTTGGACTTGGAGGGCAAGGAATTTCCCATCCTCAGTCACGACAGGGGGATCAAAGCCTAGCAATTTATCCTCGTCGGCTTGCGCAAGCGGAACGTCAGGATTTGTGTAGCGCAACGTTGTCCAGGAGAGCTCCTTGGGCAGATGTAAGATCTTTCGATAGGATCCAAAGAGTGTATATTCTCTGTGCCATTAGAATCAGCAATGAATAAGTTGACAGTGATTCCAATGACTTACTTTTGCTTGCGAACAAAGTTATCGGGATCAAGCCCGTCTAATCGAAGGAACTCGCGGTATTTTTCGCCAAGAGCACCTCCTGGGTAGGCGACATCTGTACCTGGCAAAGGCATGACGACATCGAATATCGAATATTGGTGGACGTCCTCTTCAGTGAGCGTTTTGATTTTTGGAGGAACGAATGGTTTCTTCCCCTTCTTCCCCGAAGATGACTCTTGGTATCGCCATGAGCAGGCAGAGTCGAACATTAGATACACTAACTCACCTTCCCGGTCCTCTTCCTCTTTTTCATCCACGTCCATAGCGTCTTTGTCGTCAGAGGCTTCCATTACCAAGTCCCCTGGTACCGGTTTATCGGAACCATATGTGCGAATCCTTTCGGATACGATGGCGTTCCAAACGTAGGATTGATAAGCGTGCACATACATCAGCCGAAGATTGCGGGGGATCTTGGTCGTGTCAGTCGATTCGAGGAAGGACATATTGCTTGCGTACCGTACTCAAGGCTCCCATGGCATTTCGCGTGTCTCCGTTCTGCTTTTTATAGCTCTCGAGGATACATCTTTCCGCGACGACGCGACGAGGCATTAAATTGAGTGCCTTTTCAAGGTCACCGTCAATGAGCCAAGCATCTCTGGCTGTAGCCACATCAGGATGTTCTCCAGGCCTCTTGCGTAGTATCAGTGAGATGGCTTTGTGCCAATCTGATTTCAGAATGGCTAGGCCGATAGAATGTGTGGGGACAGACGCTGTTCCGAACCGCTGCATACCTAGAGTCAGGGTGAGTGAGAGTAAAGAAGAACGAAGACCTTTCTTACCATAGTAGTTGATGAAGCCTTTATGCTTGATGATGTTCATTGCAGCTTCGATCGTCTCGGCTGAATCGACCTGTACGTTTCTAGGCGAGGTTGTGAGCAACGTGGTATTGATATGGGAAAAACAACAAACCTGAGGGTAATGACGAAGGAATTCCCTTTGAGCATGCCTAGCTCTAGGGCGGCCTTACGGTAATAGAGATCCGCGATACGAATACCACGCTCGCCCCGTCTCTTCAAAGCCTCTTCAGCAGGCTTTCGCGAGGTGATGCCACTGGCGAGTTTCCAAACATCTTCCACGGTTTTGTTGTTACGCTTTAAAGATACCCGTTGAACAGTGACGCCTCGTTTGTCTTTGGTGCCAGCGACTCCCAAATCCTTGACGTTAACATGGAGCGTTCGAGCAAGGTTGCCGAGGGCATCTTGTGTATCCCGGTTTGTCTTTTGAAGCGTAAAATGGATATACGGCGGAAAGTTACTGCGAGCTGAAGGAACGGTCAGACCATTGAGTATGATGCTAAAGTGTCTTACCTCCTCCCCGTCCTCCTCCTCTGCCTCCTCCTCTCCTCGCCCATTTAATGACTATGCGAGCCCCATCGTCAGTGGACGGACCGGCCTCTGTTTCGAGCTTGCCGTCAAACAACTCCCTGATCTTCTGGTGTAATTCAGTCCGCGTAATTTTTGATTCGATGGGCTATGTGAATCCGTAGTATTAGATGATAGCGTTGGATAACGTAGATTTTGGCATGGAAGGGCACAAACATCCGACAAGACCTGTCTAGTATCTTCTGGACCGTTGGATCGACCTCCACGTCCACCACCTCCCCTCCCTCTCCCTCTTCCACCTCTACCTCCACGTCCACCGCGACCTCCACGTTCAGCCTTACCCTGTGGTTGAGGTTCCTCTCCGATCGGAGGGGCCGCCTCAAGGGAACTCTGGGCACTCCCTTCGGATTGAGCCTGGCGTCCACCCCAACCACTATCGCTAACCTTGGGCGGAGTTGGCCCTTCCAGAACCATGGTTTTAAGCTGGGTGATAGCACCCGTGGAGAGGTAAGGAGACAAAGTGGACTCGAAGCTTTCCGACCAAGGTTCTTTGGGTGCGACTGGTGTTTTGTCGGTGTCTTCCTTTTCAACAGTGGTGGGTTCATTCTCATCTGGAACACTCTCCGATGAAGGTTGGGGAGGCTTAGGGTTTTTGGAGGACGAGTCCGGCATGGCCAGTGACTTGAGATGGACGACATTACTGTCCTGGTCGACTTCGAATACTAGAAAGTCTGTGAACCTACCAACTCGTGTAAGTTCGCAGTTAGAAATTGTCAAGGGATTACATGCCTCTGCTTTATTATTCCTTCAATTTGAGCGACACCACGTCCAACATACTCTGAGATACCGACATCGACCTCGCGCATTTGATACCCACTTCCATCTTCTGATGGTGTGGGACGCGGTATACCTAGTAAGATATGGCTTGGAGGAAGGATATCGTCATCTTTGAGGTCTCCGGAGGTTGTTGCTTCTGTAGCAGCTTCATCTACTAGTGGTGAGGCATCTGTTCGTGCGCGTTTGGCAACGCGATCGGGTTCGTCTTGTTCAAGATCGTGGACTTTGGACATTCGGAGGACAGAGTTCACTCCGAGAAAATTGGCGAGATCGAACTCTGATCGCCCCTATCTTGCCACTCATATCTATCTTTTCATATCTATCTTTTCAACCACAACCAAAAACCCAAACGAACATGCTCACTGCGACTTATGGTGAACGGGCTGCGGCTCACTCGAATCCTGCCGCAAAACAACTACTCGAGATTATGGAAAAGAAGCAAACGAATCTGGCTGTTAGCGTCGATGTGACGACTAGCAAGGACTTCCTGGCGATTGTAGACGCAGTAGGACCTTATGTCTGTCTGATCAAGGCAACGCAATCCAATTCACATTGATGGACTAGCCCTAATATAAGCCAAAGACTCATGTTGACATCCTCGAAGACTTCGAACATTTTGTGATCGAAAGCCTACAAGCCCTCAGCTCGAAGCACGATTTTCTGATCTTCGAAGATAGAAAATTTGCAGATATCGGTGGGACACGATAATAAATTCCTTCGCTCGTCATTGAATCCATCAAAGGAAATACGGTTGCTCTGCAATATTCAAGTGGTGTGCACAAGATAGCGAGCTGGTCGCATATCACCAACGCGCACACTGTTCCCGGACCTTCGATCATAGAGGGCCTAGCGTCCGTGGGCCTTCCACTCGGAAGAGGGCTGCTACTTCTCGCAGAAATGAGTACGCAAGGCAGTCTCGCAACTGGAGAGTACACTGTAGCGACGTACGAAATGGCGCGTCAACGACGTGATTTCGTCATCGGTTTCATTGGCCAGAGTCGCCCAAAGGGACCAGCACACGAGGACTTCTTGATTATGACGCCAGGTGTGGGGTTGGATGTCAAAGGTGACGGGAAAGGACAGCAATATAGGACGCCTGAGGAGGTCATTCTCGAGTCCGGTTGCGACGTGATCATCGTGGGTCGAGGAGTATATGGGAAGGACTACACTCAGACAGAGGTTATCGCCGACCAAGCAAAGAGGTATCAAGCAGCTGGATGGGAGGCATATCAGAAAAGACTGTCTCGTAGGAAACCTAATTGACAGTATCATCTAGAGGCCGAAGTGGTTATTATGGTATAAATCAATCATCAAGGTCAAATTCGTCGGCATTGCTTGAGCGCGTAGTACCAGAGGAAGCAACTTTATACAATGCTCCCAGTTCGCTCTTGGGGGCCTTCTCTATCACACCTGGGGCTTCGTCAGAAATAGACGAACACTGAAACCATGGTACAAACCTGCACGGGCAAGCCTCCACTCGAGAGTCGCAGTCTCGAAAGCGTCAGTGTTTCCGAGTTCTTCAAAGCCGACCAGCCTGGGGAAGTTAGTATCTGTCGTTAACGAGTCTTTCAACTTTAACTTCAACGGACCGATCTTTTGTGACACCATTGACGAAGCCTATGACACATGGAAGCACTTTGATGGCCAATTTCTCAACTAGCCAAGGAACGTTCTCCACAAAGACGCGAACAAACCGTGTGCCATAGTATTTTGGCGCAAGTTTCTGTGGAATAGATCATGACCACATTGCAAAGACATAAAGTCGCAGCGCATACTGCTAAGTGTTTGTCCATGATCTCGCATCGTTTGAAATTGGAATGATAGAAATGAATGACACATTTCGGCTCATGTCTAATCATCGTCAGCCAGAGATGCACTTGAATTGTAACCAGAGAAAACTCACGCACTCACTCGGACAACTTGTTTCTCATCGGTTATCTCTGTGTATTGGCCGTGCTTATTATCCTCCATGGCTTTCTTCCGATCCATCCTGCAGCTTCAGCATGAGAACGACCAAAAAAGATCAAGTAGGAAGCGGACTCGAGTTTGAGTAATGCCAGACCCTGCTCGCGTATCGTAGCATCTGCATCGTTCTCAATTTCAGCTTCAAGTTCATCGAAGAGAGCTTCGTCATCATCATAATCGTCGTGACCGGTCCTATTGCGAGGATTGTTGGGTTCCACGAGTCTTGCTGCTAATGATGCTGCTTTTGAGTGTCTATTGAATGGGTTCATGAGGGTTCACGTATCCACGCATATGCACTGACTCGGTCATGGCGTATAAAATGAGCAGGCGTCCGGGGACTTGGGGGTGATGTTGGGAGTTGTGAGTGAGATTGATAAGTATCCCCTAACTTCCATAAGAGGCAGCGACCGATTGACGACCACCACGATGAGCAGATAACCTGATCACTTTCATTCTAACACTCTACGTCCTGTTCCAACATGAAACTGGTCAACAAACACGTCGACAAGCACGGTGCTGTAGGTTCCAGTCGTCAGTCATACCCTGATTGCCTGTGTTGACCAAACCTAGGGCCATGTCACCCTCCGTCCCGAAGACGACGAGGATATGTGGCATCTATACAACCTCATCCAGAAAGGAGACTCTGTTCGCGCACCGGCTATACGGTTAGTATGCGCTAGCATGCACACCTCTGGGCACCGCCTGAAGTAGGACTTTAGGCGTGTGCAAACCGTTTCTTCAACTGGGTCAACCGATTCACAGCGCGTACGCCTAAACCTCACTCTTCAAGTCGACAAGGTTGAGTTCTCCTCGTCCGCTGCTCCTTCTGGACCTGCTGCGGAGGCCAACAAAGAAGCTAGCAATTCAAATGCCCAGGGAACAGCTTCACTTGCGATATCAGGCAGGGTGATATCAGAGAATCCTCACGTCAAAATGGGAGCCCACCACACTCTTGATGTCGAGGCAAATCGTGACGTTCGCATAGAGAAAGCAGATGGATGGGACAGTATTGCATTGTCACGAGTCGAAGAATCTACCATGCCGGGAAAGGGTGCGGAAGTCGGCGCTGTGGTCTGTGGAGAGGGCACCGCGGCTTTCTGCCTCTTGTCGCAACATATGACCATTGTTGTCAACCGAATTTCAATGTCGATACCACGTAAAGCTGCATACTCGGGGACGTCTCAGCATGAAAAAGGTCTCAGCAAGTTCTACTCCACAGTCTATGAATCATTCATCCGGCACATTCCCTATGCGGACGCTGGTCTTCGGGCAATCGTCTTTGCTAGTCCGGGCTGGGTCAGGGATGCCGTGTTTGATTATATGGTCAGTGAGGCTTCGAGGAGGGGAGATAAGCCTCTCCAAAGAGCCTTGAAGGAAAAAACGTTCAAGGTTCATGTCACTAGTCCTCATGTGCACAGCTTGGTCGAGGTTCTGAAAAGTCCAGAGGTATGATCGTCCCAGTCTTATTTTCTCTGACACTGACATGGATTTGAGTTTAGATCGCCAACCAATTGAAAGAGGCTAAATTTGCTCGGGAGGGCATCATGCTTGACAAATTCTTCAAGATGCTTGCTACGGATGAGATGCGCGCTTGGTATGGGCCAGATCATGTCTGCCTCGCAGCGGATAGAGGGGCAATTGGGACACTTCTGATTTCAGACGATCTATTCAGGTGTGCACTACCTTTCAACCACCTATTCATCTTGATCGTTGACTCGGTGTGCCCTAGATCGAGTGATCCTACGACTCGAAAGAGATATGTTGAACTTGTGGAGGCAGTCCAGCAGAAAGGCGGTGAAGTCCTCATCTTCTCAAGTATGCACGAGTCTGGGCAACGTAGGGAGCTTACCATCCGTCCCTTGAATTTTGCTGATCCTCTCTTAGAATTGAACCAGCTAACTGGTATTGCTGCGATACTAACCTTTCCTCTGGATGTCGAAGTTGTCGAGGCGGAAGAGAAAGAGGCAGAAGACCAACGAAAGCAATTAGAGGAAACACAATTAGAGAGTGGATAATAACATAGATATTGTAGCGTTATAATGGCAAGCCTTTTTCCATGTCATCTCCACCCCCAACTGACCTTCAGTTTGCAGTAGGCTCGATTGCGTGACGTCATTATGGGATTGATCGCCTCTGATCGCCCGCGTGTCTGAGAGTTTAAATACTTCCAGTTGAACTTTTCTCCTGCATCTCCTTCCTTTCCGCCATTGCCTCCGCCATTGCTCCGCTCTTCAAACGCGTTTTCTTTGCTCGTTTCTCGTCGACCATGGTCAAAAAACGCTCAGCCTCTCCTAATCTTCCGCTAGATGGTAGCCAACCCGTCGCGAAGAAATGCCACCGGAATGCCCTTGAACCCCGTAGAGTAGCAACGAAAGAAGCTGCTGCCGCTGTGGACAGTGACCCTCCCCTTCCCAAGTTGATTCACGCCTCTTCAAAAACTGCCGAAAACTGTCTCGGCGGAGGTGCTTCTGTCGTCTATTGGATGAGAATGGGCGACCTGCGAAGTGAGATCACCCGCCCTTAATGAGCGTTGAGACCTGTCTGACTTCTGTGTCAAAAGTCCACGATAATCGCGCACTCTCTCAAGCCTCAGCGCACGCGAACAAATTGGGCATTCCATTGATCGTCTTGTTTATGATCAGCCCAGAGGACTACGTTGCTCATGACAGAGGTCCCCGCCGGATTGACTTCACTCTTAGAAATTTGGCATGGATCAAGGTACAAGTTTTGAAACCGCCATGCAGTCATATGCTGACATCTTCGTTGATCCTTACAGAGAACGTTAGCAAATGACTACAGCATACCCCTGGATGTCATCACGCACCCAAATCGTCAGACTCTGCCTATGGCGATCATGGAGTATCTCCACAAGTACTGTTCCAAAGCATTGTATGCCAACGTCGAGTATGAGGTCGACGAGCTTCGGCGGGATGTAGCCGTCTGCAATTTGGCTCTTAAAGACAGACTCCAGGCTTGCTTCGTCCACGACAAATGCATTGTTGAGCCGGGTACTGTTCTCACTAAACAAGGACACACATATACGGTAGAGTGCTTAAATGTGTCAATGCATTCGTTGTGCTCACCGTCAATCAATTAGGTGTATAGCCCTTTCTTGAAGAATTGGTCACAGACGGTTAACTCTAGCATGGCTAAGTATCTGGGTGAGGCGAACACAGTCCGTCCCAATCCAAGTACCACTCAGCGCTCAGAGCTCGGATCTCTCTTCAACAAGTCGGTTCCTGATTGTGTCGCAGGGTTTGAGCTATCACCTGAAGATGGGGCGAGGATGAAGGAGATTTTTCCAGCTGGAGAAGATATTGCGGCACAGGTTGCTCTTTTACTTCTCCTTGATAAAATCGGTTATTAACCTAGAAACAGGTTTTACAGAAGTTCCTTCGGACGAAGGCGACAGGGTCTCGCCTATCCCCCGTTGACCCGAACTACAAGACCGAGGACGCAAGCAAGCCGACTCACACTCGCATCGCCATGTACGGAAGTGATCGCAATTGTGTCAGCAAGGATACATCCAGTCGACTAAGCCCGTACCTCGCGGCAGGTGTCATATCGGCCAGAGCTTGCGCACGCGCCGTATTGGCTCTCTCTGGAGGAAAGAAATTGGACACAGGTCGACTAACCGGACCAGGTGTCTGGGTACAAGAAATCGCCTGGCGCGATTTCTATGTCGGCGTCCTCGCAGCTTGTCCTCGAGTTAGCATGGGACGACCCTTCCTCGAGAAGTATGCCGATGTTATCTGGGAAGACTATCAAGAAGACCAAAAGTCGCTCAAACCCGACCTCTCAAAGAAGGATGAAAGTGTTTTCGTCAACCCTATCGACGCAGTACAGAAGTGGAAAGACGGTATGACAGGGTATCCGATCGTAGATGCAGCAATGCGTTGCATCAATCAGACTGGTTGGGTACACAACCGACTCCGGATGATAGTGGCCATGTTCTTGACCAAAGATTTGATGATAGACTGGCGAGTGGGCGAAAGGGTAGGCTTTTCGTGGAATCGGTAATCCCTTTTGTTGACGCTCCGTAGTATTTCATGCAGAACCTCATCGATGGCGACCTCGCGTCAAACAATGGAGGCTGGCAATGGTCGGCTAGCACAGGCACGGACGCAGCACCGTATTTCAGGATTTTCAATCCTTACTCACAAAGTGCCAAGGTTTGTCACAGCGAAATTGATGCGATATAACTTGTTGATTCCTTTGTCAGGCTGACCCGTCTGGCGATTTCATTCGCCACTTCGTACCAGAATTGAGTTCTGTACGTGGTAAAGGTAAGGAAAACCGTTTCATGGAGACATACCCGGATGTACTGAATGTTCATAGATATTCATAACCCTCCTGCATCCTTAGCAGACAAACTGGGGTATCCTCGTCCAATAGTTGACCATGAAAAAGCTAGGGAACGGGCGATTAGGAGATTCAAGACACCTGGACAGGCATGATATTATTTTATCCTCTTCCTACTTCTACTCCCGCGACACCAACACTCGGTCCATCTACAGTGTAAGCTACGTACGTACTCATATTAATACAGTTTCTCGAATCGTCAAGTGTAGCAATCTAGCTTACCAATGCTAAGTGTCCTCCGACCACAGGGCGGGCTCGGAAGCCCTGTGGATTACCATTCGTTGTTTCATACCAGTCCCCGAACGGTTGGCTTGAAATCAATAGAACATGAGCTTGCACTGCAATCTGAGACCAAATACCCACCTGCTGAGCCCATCCGCTGCCCATTTCCTCACAGAACTGATGAACAGATCGCGGGCGGTTTGGTCAGTCATGATACCAGCCGTCCAAATTTCCCAGTCTGCGGAGAGGAACCAATATCAATGTACGACGAGCGAAGGCACAGGGGGCGAACGAACCGGATTTAGTGTAAGTATGTCTGCGCAATACATTTCAGTTGATTTGCTTTGAACTTTCGAAAATGTTGACGATCTTACCTTGTATCCAATGGAACGCCAAATGGTTCTTCAATGGAATAGAATCAGTCGAAGCCGGTGGCATTGATTGAGCTGAAGACCATAATACTCACGGGCAACGGTCTTGTACCAAGCGGTCTCTGCAACGAATGGATGAGGTTGATATGAAAGGGAGCAACGAGCAACGCACGCATTTCGTAGATCGACGCTGGGAAGAGGTTGAACTTCAGCAACTTATCGGCGAAAAGGTTGTAAGCAAGTCCCCAGCTGGTTCATCGCAAGATGTCAGTGAACCAGAACGTACTCTAGAGCACGAACAAGATAAGTATCTACCTCGCCGAGTTTCCATAAGAGAGCGTGAGGTGACGCCTGTCAGAAGAGATTGCGAAATTCTGCCATTGCTGGACAAAGGAGGTTGCAATTGCCTGAGTAACGTTCAGGTTCACACAGCGTGTCGCTCGTATAGATAAAGAACTCACGCTGTAGTTGGATGCCTTTGCTGTATCGCCCAACAAGCTGGAGATCTCGGACATGGCCCGAATTCCAATGATGCCTGGAAAGCAGAGCTATTACGATGCCAGGATGATATGAAGAAGGGGGAACGGTATACCCTTGATAGCAAGGTTGGTTTGATTAGCCAACGAGCCAGCGAAGTCGTCTGTACTGATTTGATTGGCAGGGATCAAAGAGTCCTCAATCAAGAACTGGGTCCATTGGTCGAGTAGAGACCTCTAATTATGTGGTGGATGAGTATACGACAGGAATCGATGTGAAGAAAACGAACGTAGGTGGTGATCAAGGAGGTGTCGCCTGTCTTTTGAGTATAACTCAAGGTCATAATCAACATATTTCCGCTCTCTGAGGATAAGCGGTGAGGTCGTGGGACAAAACCGACGGAGGGAAACAAACCTTCGACGGGCATTGCTTCGTCTCGTCCATCATTGTGACCAATCGCTTGGGGGTAATGTGCACCTGAATGCGAGTTCAGGGGACACAACGACAAAATTGTATGGTGGAGCCTACCGAGGTCATGAACGGACCATCTGTTGGGATATTGACCGGTCGCCTGATACTCAAACAGGCCTGCGAGGAGGAACTTGCCAAGAGCTGGGTTCGTGTATAATAAGACAGGCCAGGCGGGGAAGATCACATCAACAGTGTTTGTGTTCTATGAGTAAACTCGTTGTCAGATAGACGATACACAAAGGGAGAGATTGTGACGCACTCCATCGCTAGAAATTTCTTTCATGAACACCAAGACGTCGTCCGTATTGAAGGAACCATCAGAGCGCTTCGAAATAGTGATTTCTGTGGCACCAAATGCTTGTCTAATAGAAAGAGCAACGATCGCTGCATAGTCAGCCGATATTTTTCCAGCATCACTGTTGACTTGTGCATCGAAGGCATTGGCACGAGTGAGTGCATTGTTGAAGTCGTTGAGGAACGAGACGAGCTGCAGGCAAGATGCAAAAATCAGGCTTTTTGGATGTTGATTCTGAGTCCATCAAGACTTACAGCATCACGAGCCGTGCTGAATTGACTGAAGAAGAACAAGCTACGATCTTGGCGACCATTGTTTGCAACGATATACTGCACGGCAGGATCGCGAGCATGGCCGACTGCAACGACGCGTGATTGCGCAGCAGTTCCGACCGAACCCAAATCGTGAGCAAAGGCAAAGACAGGCCAGTTATCAGAAATCGCTCGGAAGTTGGTATCCTGCGTGTTAGCGAGGCGACCGTTGTTGAGGAATTGAGCTCGGACAGCGACATCAGCACCAGTTTGGAAGGTCGTTCCTGCAACCTGGCATTTCGTGAAGTAAGCATGGGTTTAGTGAGTTTCAACGACTCAAAGTCTTACGTTGGACGTTGCGTAGTATGCACTTCCCTCTGCAGAGATATTAGCGTCAAAGTCCTGTAAGAAATGGGAGGGACAGTACAAACGTTGAATATGATCATTGATCTCAGAGTAAACGGATTGCGTTGCTAACTGGACTTGATGAATCAAAGGAATGCCGGTCGAAGTGCTCCATGTAGCACGAAGGCCATTGTCTCCAGAAACCCATTCAGCGCTGATATCACTATACAACTGGACAGAATGACTCCTGCCATCTGTAGAGACAGCCGAAAGCGAAACGTATGAGAAGGGGAGAGACTGCTTCACAAGATCATGGGGCTGAGGACCAAAATGAAAATTGAGTTGTCCCGACCGACAACAGGGATTGCGAAGAAAGACTGACCTCGACAGGACTGAGAAACGTCACCGTCAAGTCGACCGGGCCGGCAGAAAGGACGAATTTACTCTGAGTAGAAGTGAACTGAGAAGCCTTCCGGTCAGTCAGGCCACGGATATATGATGTGGATGCGTACAGAAGCACTCTTCTGGGTGGCCCTTGTGAAGGTGGCTCCGGGAACGTTGGGCACGCCCATCCAACTGAAAGACGTGCCATCCACTTTGATAAAGCCGGCCCATCCAAGGATCTACCTCGAGCGAACGCGATGAGGATTCAAACGTGCAAAGACAGGAAGCTCAAACTAACCGACCCAGTCCAAAAGGTTGGCCAAGCAGCATTCAAGGCTGTTCCAGATCCTTGAGGAAGCCAAGCTGAAAGGTATGGTGATCGAACTGCTAGAGGAACTGAAGCAGGATTGAACGGCGTAGCAGTCCAAGTGACAGCGCCAAAGGTGTGGCCAACGAAGAGCGAGGCTACCACTGTCCAAAACAGCGACAACATCATGGGGTTTGCAAGGACTTAGAGAGGATAGTGGTATACCGAAGCATAGCCTATAGTCAGCCTTATAACAGAGAATAGCAGAGCAGCGATTTCCGTAGTGTGACCATCATGATGCAATTGAAGAAGCGCTAACGAGCCGGCTACGCGATGGATTGTATCCACTACGTGTGAGAGAAACAGAGATCATGGGATGCTTCGAGTGCATGGACGACTAGGCTTCCGGACGCGTCATCACTTCGGAGGGGCAGCTAGCAAGTCCAAAACCATGAGTACAGTCCACACGCGAAGCAAGAATTCCACACAGCACTGCCGAACACATTCCAAATATCATATGTTCTCTCTGCCTAGATACAAAGAAGGAGACTTCCACATGTTGCGGACGCTTGAACATTCAGAATTTCAGAATCTTCAGAAAGCATATGTGAGGAAGCGGGAAGAGAAAACAAACGTTTCGCTGCCGTATCGCCGTGACTTCTACGCGTGACCGTGATTCTGTCACCTACTGGCTAAACCCTGACCAGATCCCTTGAAACAGATCACCATCGTCAGTGTCGCCGGACACCTCCCACATGTTGATCGCGAGCATTCCTGTCTTCTTCACAAATCTAGCCTTCATCGCCAAAGATGTTGGATCATCATAAGTGATGACTTGCCGGGCCTGGGTTGACCGGAGGTACGGCGTACTGGAGCAATCGTCCCATAGCCTCGTAAACCCCCCTGCGCCAACATACTGTTGTACCCCATTCGCAGCCTTGTTGCTGCGCTTCAATGCACCTTGGTTGAAGAGCTCTCGGAAAAGTACTTGACTCCCCGCTGGTTTGACTTGCACGAATTTGGGCCGCTCTGTGTCTCCGTCGTTCGAGTCACCTTCGTCTGCTCCTTCCTCTCTCAAGCGATGCTCCTGACTGGACGTATATGGGTCGGCAGGGTGTACAACGGCCCGTCGCATATGGCTCCGAGTCGATCTTGTTCGCAGTCTCTCCGCACTGGATGAAGACACGTAACCATAAGCTGGGAGTCCTAAAACTAGCTTTGACGAGGGAAATCCAGCTTTCGTCCATGCTTGGTACGCCGCTAATGCACTTGCTTCTGGTTGAGTTGAATCTCCACACTTATCGTAGAGTGGCGCGTTCGGACCCGGATTTTCTGATGCTAGAAAAACGGTTATCCCCCGGTCCTTGGGTTTCAGATATTACACCTGCTACTCACCTCCCCAAACGTCATAGTTCATCAACACGATCCAATCCAAAACTGTCGCGAACTCGCGTGTATCTTTCATCGGCTGTCCTTGCTGATCTGCGAATGGGAAAGACTGCGTGGCAGCACTGATTTTCGCTTCACGCGGAAGGGCCGCCCTAAGTTCTTGCAAGAACGACAGGAAGTTTGCTGAGTCGGTACTGCTGACTTCGTTGGAACCGTCGCCTTGCCTAGCGGGATACTCCCAGTCGATATCAATACCATTGATGCCGAACTCCTTGTACGCAGCCACAATATTTCTGATAGAAACCGCCCTTGCATCAGCGGAGGCCACTGCACTTGAGAAGTGCCTATGTTACCAGGTCAGTTCGTTTCCATTCCTCTAATTAACTCTTTTGACTCACTTGCTTCCGCCCCATCCACCAATACTAAGCTTGACATTCTTTCCCTTCGCATGCGCGGCAGTCACCAACCTCCGAAGCAGATCTGGCGACGTTGAGGGGTCGTCCCAAGCCAAATTATGGTTCGGATCCAAGGTCACAAACGCAAAGTCGATCCAGTCGTATCTCGAGAAATCTACTTTTTCAGGAGGGAAGTTGCCTGCGGTCCAGTCCGCGTAGTAGCCCATGACCAGTGGTCTCGCGATCCTGTCTGAAGAAGGCAGCGGGGTAGCATCTGGTGCCTCGACGGACGAAGTAGTTATGGGCTCAGTAGAAGAGGTCAACGAATCCGAGCTTGGCGGTGTTGTCGCGGAGGTAGTCGGCGGAGCCTGTGACTCCGAGCTGAGCGAGGTAGGAGTGGAAGGAGTCACCGAATCAGAGCTAATTGAGGTTGTCGAAGAAACAGACGAAGGAGTCGCTGGTGCCGAACTTGGCGAGGTTGTCGAAGAAACCGTCAAAGTCGCCTGAGATGTTCCCGGAGTGGTGGACGTAATTACAGTCGACGAAGAAACCCCTGAAGTTTGCGAAACAGCGGATGGAGTCGCACCCGACTCGCCGGCTGTAGACGTCCCGTCCAGCAGGGCATCCAGAGGAGATATCGGAGGAACGGTCGCCTTGAGAGGACCAAAACCGATTTCGAAGCCAACTTGAGCCTGGCGTATCGCCAGTGGTGCAGAATAAGCCAAGTCGACGAGGAAAGTTCCGATGAGGAGAGAACGTAAAGCCAAAGTGAGTGTATGCATATTTTTGAGAGGAAAAAAGAAGTTGAAGAAGGAAAGAGTAGCGGTAGTGAAGAATCTAGAAAGAACGTGTAGTAGTTTGATTAGACGAGGCGACCTCCAGGGTTTTCTGGTCCAGCCAGTAAGAGTAGATGATGGAAAGAAGGAAAGAAGGAAATACGGACAAGTGGCGATCCTCGGTCACGAATGCACCTTGTTTGTCAGTGAGTGGTCCTCCTGCCGTCCTTGTGCCGTCCCCGTGGCCGACATACCAGGATGTACCCTTAGACGCCCTGCCACCTCGTTCAGGGTCCCCTTGGGGTCCCCACCCTCAATACAGACTAAAGGGAAAATCAAAATGGATGGATAGCACGCGCAGTGACCGCCGCTGTATATGCAACACAAGCATCCCTTTCCTTTCACCTCCTTCACTCGCCGCATTCTGCGTCTGACGTTTATTCCATTTCTCTTCCATTCGGACTCTGTCGCAGCTTCATCCAGAGTTCAATGATACCTCGATCGAGGTGAAACCTGAACATGAACCATGAACTTCGGTTTAATCAACAAAAGCTTGTATGA
The DNA here is from genome assembly GCA_002583695.1 of Pleurotus salmoneostramineus. Classification (NCBI taxonomy): domain Eukaryota; kingdom Fungi; phylum Basidiomycota; class Agaricomycetes; order Agaricales; family Pleurotaceae; genus Pleurotus; species Pleurotus salmoneostramineus. The sequence goes on from BEWF01000347.1 coordinate 107,640, forward strand.
CCGCGCCACGCAGCCCGAGTAGAACACCTCTTAGCTTCAATGCACAGTAATCAAGCGCTTTACGGTTCGCTAGAATGTTTCTGCGGTGTACTTACCAGGGTATCAAGGCATAGGTTCTTCGACTCAGCACCCGAGACGCAGCAGAACCTACGAAAGCCATTGGCAGCCGTCCGAAGAGAAGGTCCATCCATCCATGATGCCTTGATGCATGACATCGCTTACAAACGTCCCCCGGGGACATTTCATGAGAATCACAACCATTCGAAGAGTGGAGACATTCACAGAAGCACCTTGGACGGTACCGGTGAATCGCCATTATACGGTCCCGACGACACAACAATACGATTTCCCAGAACATCCTCCTTAACGCTCAACGCGTCGAATCAGAATATATGATGGCAGTAATCCCCGCCTATGTCTGCCGTACACCGAGGTAAGCGCTGCAGCTTCTATCGCCCACAGAACGCATCTTATTTTAGCCGCGCTGTGATGCGCCACCGTCCTTGACAGTTGGTCACGAACAGACGAACACCCAGGGACCTCATTAGTATGATTGGGGATGCACCACAGCCAATTCGTTCTCGTCCCCGCCACAACTACTCTACTATACCTGACCGGGGATACACGCAAATCCGCTATTAGAAGTCGAGTATCCTCCAAGGCCAGACGTCGTCGATAAAGGGGGGTTCCAGGAGCGCAGGCACCCATACCCCCAAACGCCATGGTCTTCCCAATCAGTTGAGGATAAGTCTGAACTGTTATTCCTGGAAACGCGCCGCAATCCTCCTCCGCGAGTTTATACGCCACTATACGTCAAGCACGCCATTCTCAATATGAATTCCAAGGACAATCACTATTATCAAACATGCCTTCCTTTTTTGTGATGCCAGTCACTTTCGTAACGTCGATACGCCGCAACCTCTATTCAAGCAAGACATGTACTATCGGTTGCCCAGCTCGCTAAATACTACCTATCTATTTCCTTTCTGTCCAAGGCTTCTTAGACGCATCATGAAGCCCTCCCTTGATCCTCTCCCCCTCTAATGGTAGCCCCTAGTCGGCTCCTTTAGCCAAATTCTTGGGCAATCGACGAGAACACCACATTCGCGCTTTCGTCCCCTTATTATCTTTAAGTAGCATAGCCAAAGAAGGCGAACTCGTACTCACTCTGTTTATGGGTTTCTTCCATCAGAACCACATGGTTCACGATCCAGCACATCAGCAGAGATGTCCCGACGAGGCCTCGTCGATACGTCAGCTGCCCCCGCCCAAAGTCATTAGGAAGGCTGGATATAGAGTAGGCTTAGTAGAAACGTCCCTTGAAGTGGAGTTAATGCGGAGAGATTTAGTGATCTCTGAATTCTGGTTTCTGGTATGGCTGATAAGAGTGGGCACTGGAGCGGTGTCCGGCCTCGAATGACGCAGGCTGGATAGTACACGCGACCTACCTGAGTCATCGCTCTGGGTCTTAAGAAGCTTGGATGCCGACACGGTAGGCGGACGGAGTACTAGTCAAACCAACCTAACAAAGAACACAGGGGCGACGACAAGGGGTTTGAGGAGGAATTCAACGCCAGCACTCACCACATCGCGCCTTCACCGCGTTTCAGCGGTGCGGATCGATATTGAATATTGAAATATGGGCGGATACATTCCCACCCCAAACATGTCCGTTTCACTTTCAATTATCGCTGGGCGCTGGAAACGAGGGTGCTACTTACATAGAGTAGAGTATGTACTGTAATCGACAGAAGGGCGGCACGAGGCCATGTGCATAATACACGAGGCCTATGCGGTTCAAAGTACGTATGTATTTCAACTTGACAGGTACATCCGCCTGTGCGGTTGTGGCCAAGCGGTAGCGGTATAGAAATCTTATTGGCTTGGATTTGAATTTTCCCGAAGACGACGGAGGGTTTGATGGAGTAGCGTTTTGGGTGTCCATCCGACGCGACAAGGCACGCCATAGTATGTACTCCATACGAACGACAAGATGCAGTAATGCAGGCTCGCAGCCGCATACCAACCGCAGTGACCCACAGCGCGTTACTGGGTACTAGGCACCGAGGGACTAACCACCCATGCGCCCATATATGTACTCTTGTTCTCCGTGCCTCAAGGTCCCAAGCTCAAGCACGAACGTCGAAACGTCAGTGACACTTAAACCCCGGTCGGTGGCTTCGAGTTTACGGAACCGACACACATACTCTACTCTACATAGAGTAAGCATAATCTAGTTCGAGGGGAAAATCAAGGAAGCGGAAGCCTCGAACCTCGGTACCTCAAAGTCGGGACTCCTCGAGCACCGCTTTTTCCACACTTCCTCGACAGTCGACAGTCGACAGTAGACAGTGGAACTTGACCCAGGTCCAAGTTTGTTGGGTGGTGGCTGCATCGGACACTTTTCAGGTTTCGAAGTTTTATTCGCCGAACGTCTTGCGAACGTCGCTTGTCGAATGGATTTTGGTAGGTGGAGACCGGGTACCGGGACCTGATCGAATCATCATCAACTGGAGTTGTGGATGTGGTGGCCACTCTGACATGGACAATATGTAGGTAGGTAGGTAGGTACCCGGAGAGGTTGCGGTTGCGGGTAGCGGGAAGGAGTATGTAAATTTCCCTCCTCATCCAAATCTACCCATATATTACAATGCTACATAGAGTAGGGGGACTCGGAGCCTCGAGTCTAAGTTCTGACACGGACAATCAATATTCACGACATCGAACTCCAGAATGTGGATTCTACTTACACAGTGTGTAGTGGTGGTGGCGTCATAGTAAGACCGGCGATTGTCTGACACCTGAGTTACGCATACAGTATACTTCAAGTTGACTTTGACTGTGACTGAACCCACACTTACTGATGGTGGGATTCCCTCTTCCCTCTTTCCTCGCGACGTTTGATGCCATGATGTATGATGTGTGATGCATGATGCGACTTGGTGTGAATCAGAATACTTTTAGCGAATGGATTGTACATGGATGATGGATTGATGGGCGGACTGGCGGTGGCGTAGACCGAATCAGCCTTCGTTCGAGTCCCTCGAGATTTAGTTATACATGGGTAGGTCGAGAGTCCAGACTGAGAAGTAAATTTTAGAAATAACTTGATGAGGGTTCAAGCTCAAGCTCAAGCGTCGATGCGTCCCCGTTTTTCCTACGAACATGTTAGTACGACACCACGACATGCGTCTGGACACGAGAAGACAAGAAGAGAAAATTGAAATTTCGTTATTCCTTGTTCAATGTCCAGTCCCTCCATAAATTTTGGGTGGTATTGGACGGTTGGACCCCTCGAGAAAAGGTAACGCTAACGTTAACGTTGGGCGCCGAAACATCCATGTAGCAGCCACTGCCGTAAACGCGTAAACGCGTTATTCAATAGAAAAAATAATTAAATTGGATTTTCCTACTTACCTTCCTACATCCGCTCCAACTCCAACTCGGTATTTGTTCCTCTGTCGAACTTGGCCGTACTGGATCCTCGTCACCATACTACATAGAGTATACCCCATTCACTTGACACTCGTCTCTGTTCAAACGGGTTTTCTTGCGGAATTTTTTTTTGATTCGTCCGCCTCGTTGTCGTTATTGTTCCTATTGCCGTTGCGGTGGTTGCTGTTCTCATCGCGCGTCGCGCGATACGGACCAACGCCGAACGAACGAACGAAAAAACGCACAATGCAAAAATTCAACAGCATGCCATCGTCACGCACGCAGATCATCCGACTATTTGATGAGTACCCGGTGCGCCAAGTTCCAACACTGTTTATAGCTAAAACGACGACTTTTTCGGGATGTCGATGATTCATTGATGGATCAGCGCAACCGCGAAGAGTAAACCGCAAACCGCAAAAATCGGGAAGACGACTTCCGTTTCCGTTTCCGTTTCTCGTTGCCCCTTCAAAAATTTGAATGAGCGAGTATCAATAGTAATTATGGAGAGGCACACCGCATGCGCACCGACGTCAACAGCACAAACGATAGCGTAACGTTCAATGCGTCGTTGTGTCGTTGTGTCGTGTGCGGTTCCAAGACCCATGCGAAGATGGGAACGCACGTCTCAGTTGCTGTACAAAAATGGGGGATGTACGTTGCGGGATGCACGATGCACGATTGTATTCAGTATTCAGTGTTCTGAACTGAACGTTGAACGCGCTGTTACGAACATTGATTTGGGGGTTCTTGGGATGCAACCGCAACCCCCAAGGTCCTTCCACCCGAGAAGCCCGTCGACCTTCGACCTTCGACATTGTACGCCCTACACGCGTTTTCTTGGGTCGTGCTTCGATGGACTGTGTAACTGTAACTGTCTAGAGTGAGGGCGAAGGAGCTTCCTTCGGCGTGCAGGGGTGGGAGAGACCTCAGAGAGAAGGGGAGAAGGGGAGGGGAGACGATTCCTCGATTCATCGACGCATCGACGCATTGGACGATCTTCTCCCTTGATCGTAACACCCACCCACCATCCACCACACAGTTACACGAGGCTCGCATTACGACTGACAACACCTAAAAAATTGAAAAAGGAACCATCCTTTCAGTCCTTCGGTATGCGCTGTGCAGATCCCAAAAACGGTAGTTCTACTCACTTGGTACTTGGCGTTGACGAAGATGTAATTAGATGAATTCGGGGAGGTGAGCATTGAGAGAGGGTGCTTCGAAAGAAGTCTCCCCCTCCTCCCTCCCCTCAATACCAATATCCAACACGAATTGCCTAATTCTCAGTCCTTCCTTCTTGTTGCCTTCTTGGTAAGTTTCTTCGTAATTTCGTGGTGACTTCCTTCGAAACTTCGCGCCTTCTTTATTTGTTCGACGTTCGACGTTCAACGCTAATGAGCAAGAGATGGACAGGATAGAATTTAGACAGGTGTATGTACACTCCATAATTGATGACCCAGGTACGCATGTGACCTGTCTGTCCTACCAATGAGCACGTTAAATTCATCGAATATACGTCCAAACGTCCAAAACGTCCAACATCCAAAAAAGGGAGGGAAATAGGGAAGAAGAGGGTGTGCGTACGAGTCGGGACTCTCCACTCCAACCAATCGCGTCGTAGCTTTCGTAGCTCAGTGACAAAAGGGAGGATGCAATAACGGGAAGATGAGAGGGAGATGTGGATGCATTTGCATTAGAAGGACGAGTGCTAGTAAGAGGGAGAGGCAGAGAGAGGGAGAAGGAGAAGGAGAAGGAAAGGGGGGAAGCGGTAATTGCACGCTGCACGCTGAACGACTGGCACTAGCACTAGTCACAGGCGGAGAGTGAGTATGTAGGGATTGATGAGATTTCCTAGCACGTAGCAAGCAGTGATTGGACCAGAAACCAGCCCAAACGCGTATGTAGAAGGTTCCGGGATACTTCGACTCTCTCGGGAACACCAAAAGATCATGCATCATGGATAAGCTCCATCCCATCCCACCCCCAGCCTACGAGACCACGCAGGTGTAGAAGTCACTAGACGTAGACGTAGACTTGGAGACGTAGAGACGCAGAATCACAGTGATCCAACTTTGGACAGTAACCCAACTTCGGACAATCAAGCAGTCAGGCCATCAGGCGGCTCACGGCGTTCAGGTGTTCAGGCATCCAAGCATTCAAGCTCAAGCATTCAGGCGGTTTTCGTACCGGAAGCCCACAACGTTCTAAGACGAAATGACTTGTTGCCCTGCAGATGACCGTAGAACGTAGAACGTAGGTAGATGACTGGATGCTATCATGAATTGTGATTGACCCTTTTGATAGATTGCGCTTCCGGAAGCACGCTTGAAGCGCACACACCTCTCTGATCAGATGTGGACTCTCCCCCTTCGCTTCGAGCGAAGAGCGAAAAGCGAAAAGCGAAAAACTCGGACGTCACGCGTCACTGGTCGAGGTTCGACGCTCAAAAGAGTAGGAGGGATTCCCGAAGAGAGAAGGGAGATGGGGAGAGGCAGAGAAGATGTGAGAGGGCAGCGACGCGACGCGGGTGGGATAGACAGATAGAAGCAGAGGAGAGGGGAGACGAATGGGAGCACGAAAAAGAGAGGAAGATCGCAGTGCGACGATTGCTATTGCATTTACGACGTACGTATGGTTTGACAGTACGCTCCATTTTTTTTCACTGTTTACCGTATACGGATTCTTCTCTACGCACGATAATGCAGATTTAGAACCTGCACAACTTGAAGAAGGGAGGAGCAGAGATGATGCAGAGTCGATTAATTTGCAATTTGAAGGATCAAATTTGAGTCAGAGTCGACAGGCATTGACAGGAAAGAAGGTTAAGGCGCGTTGAGTTGGCGTTGAAGCTTGAAGCTTGAAGCGTTGATGAGCAGATTGGGAAAGAAGATTCGCGCGGATGTTGCCATCCGAATTGGGGAAAGGAGAGGCTCGGGAAGGAATTGGATTGGGGGCGTGGTGGTTACAAGTTGAAGTTGAATTGGAATTGGGAAGACATGAGATTGGAGGTGCCAAGGAGCTTGTGTGATCGACGTCGACGATGAGAGGGGGACACGGGAACGAGGCAGAGAAAGAGAGTCGGGGATGGGGCCGGTGAGGAAGCTATAGGCGAAAGGAAGGGAATGTGGCTTGATTATCTGTGGTAGTAGGATGCTGCGCGTCTTGGGGGATAAGGCGGGTTGCAGTCGAACATGACTTAGCTTGCGGTGGCGTGGAAGGTGGGTGATTACCGGAAAAGGAAGAATGGGATGAAAAAAAGAGGATCAAGGTGAAACCGCCGGAAATGAATCTCAAGATTCGGATGGGTTGGATCTTGGATCTGAGATGTGGGACGACAACGACCGCACCGAATATTATAAAAGCAGAGGGGATGGGTTGGGAGAGTTGTTCGTCACTCCAACAACACACGCAGCAGCAACATGCAGCCTTCTATCTTTGCCCGGCCAGCGTCTCCACCGCCCAGAGCTCCCTCGCCAGAGTTCATCCCGACGCCTCTCCCTCCTGCACGCGCAAAGTCTTCCTCCCAGCTGCGCTCAAAGGCCAGCACATCCTCCCTCTCCGGTCTAGACCGCTCCCTCTTCTCCACACGCTCCTCCTCAAACCTGCGCTCAGCAGCAACACCCACATCCTCCAGTGCACCCACGTCTCCCATCACACAAGTCGACCTCAAGCGCAAATCGTCCCGCGCAACAATCGACTCCGCTGCCTCCTCCACCCCACCAACAACTCCCACCATGATCCTGCCCTCACCGGCCCCCTCGAAGCGCACAAAGTCCTCGAGACACCAGCGCTCCCCATCCATCTGCATACAGGCACCCATCACTCCCCGCCGCTCACGTTCGCCACCACCACTTGCTTCTCCACGCGAACTCCCACCCCCAGTCCCGCCTGTCCCTGTCATCCTCCTCACACCGACAGACAAGAAGCCCATCATCCACCCCTCCAAATCCGCTAAAATAACACCCATCTACCTACCCGAACTACACAACCTCTCACCGCTCTCGGAGCAATCCAATCCGTTCAACTCGTCTTTGAACGTGAACGTCAACCAGCCTGTCTTGAAGTCTGCGTCGTCGAAGGAGAAACGCGACTCGGGTAGGGGCATCGCTATGACGTGCCTCAAGTTCTTTTCCATCAAGAACCAACCATCCGCACCATCACAGGTGTCTGTATAGGTTCCCCGCTTCCCTTCGTGTTCGTGTTCGTGTTGGACTTGTCTTGTACTCCTACCACCTACCACCTCGTCACTTGTCCTCCCACTTCCTTCGCAGTCCATATATCCCTTCCATGTACTCCCAACCCCAACAACCCCAACAACCCACACCCATTCCTTCTTCACAACGTATATTATTATTCTTATTCGTCTTATTCTTGGTACCATACCAGTTCGTATTGTCATACACTTACACTCGTATTCGTATAATCCCCACTCCCTCTCCCTCATCCACTCTCTGTACATATATCCCTCCCTCACCATCACCATCGCACTCTCACTCTCACTTGTTCATCCACCCGTCCACCTCATCATCGAACCAACCAAGTTGTCATCTGTTACTCACTACTCGTGTACACACTCCTTTACTCACTCTCACTCCTTCATACGCATCGTACCAGTACATCATTCTTGCAAAGCACTCCAAAAACACTCGTAATAACAATAACCCTCCCAAAACACAACAACATATTTTTGAATTACCACTCGCGTGATTTCTGATCATGAGTTTATTACGAGTTAGGATTTGAGTTGAAGCTTGACGTCGGTTGTTTGAACTTGAAGGTTGTTGAAATATGTCACCGCTTTTTGTCGGTCTCCGAGCCGCTCACACCTCTCATTTCAGGCGTCCGCTTACCGGTTAAACACTAAAAACGTAACCCGAATTATGCCAATGCGTTTCGTGCGTACGTTGCTCCGAGGCCGTCTTCCCGTACTCCCGAACACCTGTACTCCGTGCTTTGTGGACTATGGGTTGTTTTGTATCGAGGAACGTCGGGCAGTTGACACCGGGTTACTACTTACTTTCAGAATTCAAGCGGTGAATTCTCAAGAGGACCTCGCCTCGTGCAAAACACGTTACCGCGTCTCCATTCTAAATTAGCGTGCCGCGCCGTACCGGTACCACACCGTACCACTATACCGCGCCGCAACGTCGTACGATGTGGTGTTTTTACGGGTTACGCGTGTCCTCCCTATTCACGGTCACCCGTTTATTCGCGTCGTCCGGTCCTCCGAGTCCATGAAAACCTCGGGATGAATGAAAACCCCAGGACGGGGATGAAAACCTCGAGATGAAAAAAAGAAAATGAGGTTGAAACACGATCGAAGAAGACGAAGTTACTCCGAGAGTCCGTGACTCCGTCGGTGCCTCTAGGCCTCCAAGCAACCTTCAAGTTTATGAAAGGACTCAAACGAAGGGATGTAAGGTCCGTTCATGAAAAGGACGTGTTCGACGACGTCAGCAAGCCACGCTCTTGCCACGTCGTCGCCCAGCACACTATCCCGCACCCCACACACATTTTATTTACCTTCTTACAAGTATACAATAACAGCGAGAAAGAATCATGAATCAGACGCGTCCTCCCCAAACACGACATCCTCATCCCTCATTCTAAAGGTTAAACATGCCCGTGGCGACGCGTACGTACGTTACATTCAACCTTTCCACGGACGTTTGGGTTGTGAACGGTAAACCATGGAGACGGGGAAGTCAGAAGTCAGAAGTCAGAACATGGAGCATGGAGAACATGGAGACGGCGACCGGTGAATTCGAGAGGCACGGTGTTACGCTTACGGTGTTACGGTGATTCAAGTCAAAAAATTTCGTACCGGCGTTCCAAGGACATAAGGAAATAAAGGAAATAAGGACATAAGCGTATACATAGGAACTTGAACTTATAATAAGAATGGAAGGAATGGAAGCAGTCCGTAAAACGCGTAAGCTTCGAACTTTACATGTTACACCTTGGACCTTGGACAGTAAATTTTGGACCGAGGGTTCCGCGTCTGCGTTTGAACACCCTCCCTCCCTCGGTCACTTCTTCCAAAGACCAAGGGGAATTCAAAAAGGATCCAAAGGAAAAAGATGAGAAAGGGACGCATTACAATAAAGTGATGCCGAAACGCGTCCGCATAGACGCTAGGACCCAAGGCTTAACATGTAACAACTCAAGCTCAAGACTCAATGTCTCAAAGACACGTCCAGAGAGGATGGAGTCCGGGCTCCACCATAAGCGACACTAAGGAGATAACGAGGAAACAACCCTCCAGCCGGATTGAACGACGCATACCACAGTAACCAGTCTGCATGTATGTATGGTATAATGATGAAACTTGAGGTAAAGTAAGGAACACGGAAGATGATCGGGAGCGGTCACCATCCGACTTTCACGACACGTCCATGTCATCCACGAAATAGAGTACATCAGTACATCAGGGCATATGCATATCAAAACAAACCGGGTAACGGTTACGACGCGTGGAAATGCAAATCAAGACCCAAGTCGGAGGAGAAGAAGACGAGAGGAGAGGATAGAGGGGAGCCGAAGTACTTACTTACTCATTATGGATATATATGATGATGGTGGTGGTCATTGGTGGATGTGTATATGACGAATGGCAAATGGGTGGATGGCGATGCAGCGCCAGTGATGCCGGTGTCGATGGTGAATAGTTCATGCGCGACCGTGTTGACGGTTGAACTGTGTTGTATGAGCTGTGAGCTATGTGCAAGGGTAAGTACACCCTAAGCACGGAGACGAGGGAGGAGGATGACAAACCCCTCCTTGGAACGCGTAGCTCGAACCAAAGAAGCTCAGGTTGAATTAGTTGAATTGGGTGAATTAGTTAACTTGGGTGAATGGGGAGGGGTTCGTGAATGAGGAGGCGGCGGCGGCGGCGCGGCAACGCTCGACATGTATTCGAAACCGTATGTAGTGGGTCACATATTGGAAGAAGTTGAGAACGACCGAGACTTGATTGGGACATAGGATAATGGACAAGAACGAAGAGACTCGGAAGTGTGGCAGGAGGACAGGAGGATGTGAGGAGGACAGGACGGGAAGTCAAAATCAAGTCAACGCGTCGGTTGTCTTCTCGTTCTTTCCCCATGTTCGTATCCATGTCGCGCGGAAGCAGTACCCACAGCGAGTAGGGTATAGCTAGGTGGAGGGTGGAGTTGGAGATTGAACAAGCCTCGATAGATGACTGTTGACAGAATCAAACATTAAGCTCGCCTTCGCCTTTACTTTAGAACAGAGTCTAGAGTCAAGAAACTCGTCTTCTGAAACCAGTCCACGAGAACTTTCTAGAGTGCAAGTGCATCGCGTCGGTGTCGGGTGGTTTGGTAAGCCGAGGGTCTCAATCGAAGGTACAGGCAAAGGCGAAGGCGAAGGGTAATTTCGCATATACCGGGATACGAGTTATCCTTGCGATTCTACGCGTAATGGGTAATGTGCAAGTATACGTGAAGCATAGCGTACAGTGGACTTCGTTCGGCAAGGATGTTGGATGTAGCCTGAATGAAGGTCTAGAGTCCAGAGTAGCGTGCACTCAGGGCCTGTCCCAGAGTTCTCTGAATGTTCGGCTTGGGGAAACTTTGAGGTTAATGTTATCAGAAAGGCTTCAGAGAGGGTCCGACAGCTAGACGTGAATGGTTGATGGTTGATTGATTTGATGGTTGACGAGTACTAAGTATGTGGTATACGAAGCTTTTCGCTTTTTTGATGCGAGGAAACGGAGAGACCGCAGGGATGCCGTTATTTCGTCATTTCGTTATTACTCTATTGTCTACCAGTCCAGCCCATCCTCGGGAAGGCGGAAAGGTACCTATGAAGGAAGGAAGAAGAAGGGATTAAGCGGGAACAATGGGACAATGGGTGTCGTAAGTCGGGATTTTGGAACAATGGTATGGTTTCCTCGGCGGAGGTACGTGTGTACGTGAACGTCATTGAGATTGAGATTAAGAATCATCAATCAAGCTCGAGGTCGAGTCAAGTCGAAGTGTAGGGTGAGGGTAGGGTAGGGTACACAGCCGTACAGCCGTACAGCGTAGGAATTCCAGAGTGGGAGAGTTCAAGGTCTAGAGCCTGGGATGTTGTAAACGAAGGAGGGATATGGGCTGAGAGAGTAAGCGGATGATGAGAAGCATCCCGTTCATTGTCCCAATTGTCCAAATGTGGGAGAGTCAGAGTCTGGTCGTCAATAACTTCGATAGTGAGTCAAGCGACCAACGTACATACGATGGTGGGAATCCTGGAAGGTCTCTAGAGAGGTCTGATAGATAGGAATAGGAAGAGTCAGACGAAAAGCTACGAGGATCCGCCTTGGCCTTGTTCCACCGCACCGAGAGGGCGGACAATGAGAGAACTCAGAGAAGTCGAAGCCTCGGGAAAGAACACTGAGAACGCCGTAGCGAAAAGACATCCTAGGACCTAAAGCAAGACATAAAGAGCCATTCGAGTCATTCGAGCGTCGAGCATCATGCATACTTCGATCATGGATGCAGTTGCCTTGCTTCTATGTGGATTTCCAGAAAGAAGGGAACGGTTATCTTGTTTAGGACCTTAAGCTTCTTTTCCCTTGAAGATCCCTGGGAGCCCGTAGGAGTCAAGTGTTCGTCTGTGAGAACCGTAGGCTGTAAAGACTCGATGAGGAAAGTTCAAGCTTCAAAGGGTTCATGGAGGCTCACCTGATTCCCTTTAGATCCTTAGGGGAAGGAGGGGAAGAAGGGGCAAAGCGGGGAGGAACTCAAAGGGGTTTTCCAGTTATCGCTCCAAGAAACGTATGTACGGTCCGAATACCTGGAGTCGATTAGGTGGTGGACTGATTTTAGAGGGTCCTTCCGGTGTATAGAAAATGACGGGAAAAGGTACGATTTTTATCCCAAGGGCGTAGGTTACTTAGTGCATTCGTGGCTCCCAGGTCCCTGTGCGGTAAGGGCGCGAAATGCGGGACATACGCGTTAGAATGAAGCCGTAGCCTATGTTGGTCTCCGCTGACAGACGAAATGGATATTATGGACAATGCGGGTATGGCGGCGCGTCCTCGCACATTATGCAGAAGAGTCACGAAAATGTGAGACTTTGGTGGCCAGGGACCTCCTCGGAGACACTCCCTCCCAAGAAAATATGCAAAATGGAAGATGCGTTGGCAGGTTCCGAATTACATACACGATATCTGGTGCAGAGGCGAAGAGATTACACTTTTTTTACACACATGACGTCCGTGTTGGCGTCATGGATAAGCTCTATGTGGGAAGATATCGAGAAGGGAGCTCCAAAAACCAGGGAGTAAGAGCGCACCTGACCCATCGAACGATAACCATAGCACCCGAGACGCGTATCTGCCTTAATTGCGTAGGTCTTGGGCCTAAATGATCCCGCTCGAGGTACAGAACACTTCGGGACGCGCCGAAAGGACGAAAGGGACCGACATTTGGGCCAAAAAACGCGATTTAATGGAGTAGGAGGAAATGGGAATGCACCCGATTCGAAGGGACCCTGGTAAGCCAATGCCAAATGGACCCGGTGCTGTAATACGTGTCAATTTATAGTCACTGTTTTTATCGAATTACTCCGGGAATCGGGGCTGGTGACGAGATAGGCGGTAGCTGTGACGATAGGTGCGTAGAAAAGGAAGAGGAAGTTGGGTAGGCTCCGATGTGGAAGGAGAACGGGAGGTTAGGCGCCCATTGGCGGTGGATCCATTTCAAGTTTGGTCACTGCGCCCATCGACGACCCTCGCTTTCACCGCAGAATGGACGCTTCCGAGTGGGATTTTTTATAGCATTTTCAAAGTCAGTGCTAGAATCATCTGTAAGCATGCGAGGCGGAGGATTATTCAGACTTTGCAATGATAGGTTGGATACGCTGAGTTCTAGTGAGTACTACTGCGCTCACCAGCCCCATTTACTTCCACATTACTACAGGATTTTCCGATATATTGATATCGTCGATTTCCGCGTTGTATCGGCGCACTGGATGGTTTGAAATTAGCCGAGACGCATCCGCTAGCTGACACACACACAGGACATGAAACTCGAGCGCAAGCCATCGCGTCCATTTCAGCATCGACCGACGCGGCGACGCCTGTTGCCGTCAGTTTCCACGTTAACGTTAAGGCACCCCTGTGCATCGCGAGATTTCTTGCTGTAATTCACCGGACCTACAGAACATCTCCTTGCGTATGTATGGACACCGTCCATCATGATGTATATTGTTGCATCACCCGTGAACCGAAAAACTCAACTGAAATCATCACACAAAATGACAGCCAGGTTCACAATCCTGAACATCCTATGTTTTAGCGTCGATCACACAAAATGTAAATGATAAATGACATCACAGCTTTGAACTTTGACCTAGAAAGGTATGTTTGATTTCTGTGACATAAGTATTAGCTGAAGTGCTGACACCGCGTGCAGTTGACGCGTCTAGTCGGTATTGGGGGCTATTGGGAGGCTGTATGTTGTCGTAACTTGCCGGCGTAATCTCCTCCGTTCTAGGTAAAACGCGGCTACTTACCACTAGTCACACCGCGCAATGATCAGTATTTTTCGTCATATAACGCTGAAAATACCCAGAGTATTCTGCCAGTAAGTTCAGCATCTTTCGGCGTGAAGTACTGAAACCAAATTTGCCTTTTAAGGAAAGTTTGAAGCACATTTTCTTAGTAAATTTCGGGAAAACGTCGCCGAAGTACAAAGCAATTACACGGCGTCTTTTCAAGGTATTTCTCAACCAAGTACCGTAGAAATACTGAACCCCGCATGCTGTGAGTGCGGCGTTCAAACTGCGAAAGTTACCCGCTCGACATTCAACATCAAAATATTTTCCCCATTCCGCATGTACGCCGTCCATCTCGGCGAGCTCGCAGCTGTCTGTCGTCACCAAAGCTGTTCAAATATCCAGAGCAACAATGGTGATTCAACTGTTCTCCACTTGGCCCATCACACTCGGTGACTCAGTCTTTTTGGTTGGTGCCCTCGAAGCCCATCGATACATCGCCCCTCCTTTCCTTGATGCTGGCCTCCTCGCTTCTCAAATGGATGATCGAGCTTCAATATAACGAAGACATGAAGCGCTAGCAAAGTCAATGCAACGGACGATCGCTTGCATCCGGTGTTCACGACCCCATGATGTCATCGAGCCTACTAGTACTCTGACGATCGGTGATCGCGGCAATGATCTGAGCATTTCGACATAACATTATCATAACGATACGTACTTGTGCCGTAGCGTAGAGTATATCAGCGACAAGGCGTTGACCAATTGATCATGTCGCGTACGATACGATGCTGGCCTGAATCGTGCTAATTGACTCAGAGAGAAATTGGCTAGGAAAAAAGGACATAATTCTTCGATCAAACAACGCGGTCGACCCTCTCTCCTTGAGTCAATAAAAGACTTACGCGACGCGCCTGAGAACGCGTCCCACGACAAGCTTTGGCGCAGTCATTCGAAGCTATGATGACTCGATGTCGAAGTACACGTTGCATAGGGTTATCACCGTTGATGATGCCTGATGCCTGAGTTCCTTGGGAGAGAAAAGTTTAGCGGTACACGTTGTGTTTTTTATAACGTACTAGTTGTCTTCGTCTTCAGGGTCCCTAGGGAAGATACTTTTTTACTTCTCGCATTGACTCGATGGGCCTCGTGTAGTTCATGTGTGAGTTCAAGCGACTCATAATGAAATCACGGCGTGAGTTCATCTTCCTCACTTATCGCCGCATCAAGACCACTTACGCGAGCGACTCTCAGCCGTGACCTTCTTGCAGCCTGAGGGTAAAAGCCAGACGAACGGATATTCGAAGTGAAGAAGGATATACATATATGGATGGAATAGATGAATAGATATATACTTATAGGGTACGAAAGCATTGTGACAGCAATCCAAGAGTAGGTGAGACGACGGGCTTCAATAACGAGAAGACAGACAGAAAAATGGTATCGGCGAAGGCCAGAATAAATAAAGGTGACCCAGAAGCTAGGAGCCATCAGCAGGGGCCAGCGACGACCGAGGAAGTGAAGGAGGAGAGAAGAATCTTGCAAGAAAGCCGCTTTCGCAGTCAGGTGGATTTCCATCTCGCACCAAGTTTCTCCAGTTCCAGAGAGGAAATACTTGGGGGTTGGCAGTCCATTTCTCGAAAACGGGTGCGGATTCTGGGTATCTCTTTACTCTAGCTTCACTGACATGGGTTATCCACGAGGTGAATTGTTCTTCATCCCCCAGTGCACCGTAGCACATCGCGATAGCGTCGATATGCATTTGTTGACCGAGAGCCTCCAACTCGGTTTTCTTGATGAGGTCTAAGACTCGCTGGTGCGCACGAATTAACAGGTCATCGGGAAACGCAAGGTCGAAGCACCATCGCTCGAAAGACGGAAACTTCTCGTAAAAGTCGTGCAATTGCTGCCGGATATCGTCATCCACTGAACGCCTCTTCTCCGAGAGATGACAAGCGGGACATCGACAAGTGAAGTTGTACGCGTCCTGGAGTTGGGCAAGTCGTTCGGCATGAGGTTGATCTAGTGATATGTATGGTACAGTGATTTGGTCGCCTGGTTTGATGGGACGCACGACCTCCAGATGAAGGGTGAGAGTGGAAGGATGCCATCGTCTGATGGTGTTGGGAACACAGCTACAGGCTGGTGATGAGAAACGCGAAGAAAAGTGATGGATGGAAGGGGTTCACCTATGATTACACCGGCTCGCTGTGACAAAAATCCCTCCATGCAAAGCGGGGGTCTCGCCCGATACATCTAATTCTATGGGTACAGAGTTAGTCTTGACGAGTCCTTCGATCTTTCCGCAGCTGAACGGGGTACAGTTCGAGAGCTTCATGATTTCTTGGTGTATTTGGTAAGGGAGCTTGGTCATTAGTGTCGAGCCAGATTGCTCGGATTGTTCGCGAAGAAGCGGCTCTAGGTCGAGAGGCAAGATGACAGCGGGATATTCGATGAGCAGTGTAGATCCAGGAGCGTAATGTTCTGTCGCGTAAAGGCCATAACCAGAATCTGAGGTATGTTGAACTTCGATAGAAGCCTTCATCACACACAGTTCGTCCAAGGGTAACGCGCAGTATGCAATACGGCATTCGCCAGAGGACTCTAGATACACAAAATTATCAAGTGGGTCTGGTGGTTTCTCAGGTTCAAAGAGAACAGAGAGATGAAGGTCTTCGTCTGGGAGCTCATCCGAAAGGTCCGGGGAAGTCTCGTTCAAATCGCCAGGCGGGGGTGTCTCTTCGTTACATTGAGCGACGTCGGTAGGTGGAAGATCTACCAAGAAAACGTCCGAGGAAGCAGGCGTAGGGCTCGTGCACGAGAACGTGACACTGGTGGCCGAGGGAGAGGCCACAGAACCGAGATCATCAAGACCGAAATCCAATACGCAAGGCGAGCTAGCTGCTTCCGTATGGCGATGCTCGACATTGAGGGGACTACTTCGAAGAGCACGGTCCTTGATATTGACCGACTTTGTTGCTGAGAGTTTGAGAGGCTGAGGACGAGAGCCGCGCCTTGGCCCGCCATGACGCGAATTTTCTTTGAGGCATTTTGATGAGGTTCGTCGGTCCTTTAGGGTAGCATCACTGGAGGAGGTCTTGGAGGGTTGTGGTTGAATGGAATGTTGCATGAGATGGGTTGCAAAAGTTCGCAACCATTGGTTTTATACCACTTGTTGTGGCCCGGCCACAGCACAGTGGTTAGATGGTCCTGAGGCCAAGTAAGGCAATTCAGACGCATCCTCGTGTTCGAGTGCTCATTGTTCATCGTTTTAGGAAAGAGACCACTGGCACATAGCACCAAAGTGGCTCGAATGCACTCAGCGAGCACGCCACCACAGGTGTTTGGAAACCTAGCAAGATTAATGAAATTATACCACGAGCTGGAACAAAGCAAACGATAGCAAGAAAATGCGAGATACGGATACAGACTGTGAGGAAGGCTTTGCAATAAACAACGGGAAATCAGCTAGGGCTACAAGACGGGGTGAGTGTGGAGGTTCGTACCAGATAAACTACAGGCAATGAGGGTGACTGTCCAATATCAGGTCCAAGTTGTTCATAGTCCCATTCTTTCTTTCAACGTCCGATCAGTAGCAAGAGCTTGTTGGCGAGAACTACTGCTTTCGTCCACCTTGGGACCTGCTGGAGGAGGTGAAGCCGTCCCGCCACCAGGCCGGGAGCTGTTACCAAAGTTCCCATTGCGCTTTGGTGCCTTTGGTGGTCGCTCTCGTCCTCTCTCCCTGTTCTTGTCCCTCTCCCATCCCCTGTCTTTGTTTCGACCAGCGTCTCTGTCTCTGTCTTTATTCCTCCCGACTTCCCTCTCCCGTTCTCGATGCTTGTCCCTTCCAACCTCACCGCCTTTCTCGACCGACCTACTCATATGGCTTTGGTGGTTCCGCTCTTTAGCCTCTCGGTCGCTGTCACGAGACCTATCCGCGGACCGAGGTCGTTTGCGAGATTCTTCATCGACGTCCATTCTTGAAGTCGAACGATGGCTACCATGCGCGTTAGAGCGAGGACGAGGGGATCTTCCTCTGGACTCTTGCTTTCGGTAGTGATTCTGGGAAGGAGGGGCGGACGAGTTACCCCGAGGCGCGGCATGGTATGGCTGGGTGTCGGAAAGGCGAGGCCTCTTATGGCCCTTGGGACCTGTCGGGGGTGGCCTAGAGAAAGAACGCGCCGAACCGTTGTCAGCGACGTGCGAGGGTGGTCTGGCGTCGCTATTCGTCGATTTGGCTTCGGAATGTGAAGCTTGTCTCAACGAGGCGAAGGCTGCCCGGGAGGCTATCTGATCTTGGCTAGGGAGAGTTGGTGGATGATTTCTGTGACAAATTGAAGAAACATACCTAAGTCGCGTGATTATCGAATTCGAGTCTGAAAGGCGCAGTCAGCCGTGTTCATCTGCGACAGAGACCTGCTACCCACGTTGGAGAGCCTTCTCAAGGCTAGTGACGGTGACGCGCAGAGATTCTACTTCTTCCTTCAGCTTGCTAGTTTCCGTGTACCTTAGCAGGGTGTATAGTTCATCGTTCTCCTCTTGCAATGCCTTCACTTTCTGAGTCAAGGCGGCCGTAACGGTAGAGGGTTTGGATGATGCAGAGGACTTGGACACTTCGAGCTGAGGCAAGAGAATCGACAGAAACGATGGAGGGAGAGTGATGGGATCCGTCGCTGAAGGACCTGGCTGCGTGGCCAAGTACTGTCTTAGGCGAGAAACTTCGTCCTATTTGTATAGAGTAAGTCCGTGTGGAGACGACGATGGATACAATGCTTTCTCACACAGAGTTCCGTGACTTGCACGTCTCTTTGCCTTAGAGAGACTTCGAGCTCCAGCTCTCGCGGCGTCGGGAGATCCATTTGAGGGATGCGTCGGGTAGTCGGGAGCGCTGGGCGTGTCGTGAGTTCAAGCTGGGAGAGTGCGAAGAACAAGTGAGGCAATACAACAGCAAGCGCCGAAGTAGACGCCGCATTGTTCCTCAGAGTTAGGTATTGGATTTGTACATCGTCGCAAAAATACAATGAATAAATAAAACAAGACAGTCCGAGTCCATGATAGAGAGTACAAGAAAAATGTCCGTATAATTTCAACAACACAGTCCTTAGGATAGAAACCGAGGGTTCAGTCATCTAGAGTTGACGAACCCGGGTATCTTCAAATCTCCGTCTTCTATAGATGCACCTAAGCACCTTAGTTTTTCAGGCCATCAACGGCCTACACCGTCATCATACTACAAGGATTTCAGCGGCTCGACAGCATGAGTTGGACTCCCTGTCGAGCTCGGCTGTCGCTCGTTTCTTGTAGAGCTATTGGATATCGTGACGCGACCCGCGTGAACGGGAACGTCGACTTCTCGGCCCATTATCGCAACCCAGAAATATTGGGCCTGCATGGGAGGAGCTTTACTAAAGCTTTAAATCGCGCCAAGCAGCTTTGAGAGCTTGCTCGACGGCTTCGACGGCTTCGATGACGGTTTGGAAGACTTGCGGCGAGCGTTTGCTCGGGCAGAGGGACGGAGGACTTGACGAAGGTCCTCGAACTGCGTGTGGGTAGCACGGGGTGATTGAGCTTGTTGGAAGATGGAGAAGGCATGGGGGGAGAGGTTGCCTTCGGGGAGGAGGGAGAGTCTGTACCCGTACGACATGAGGAAAGGAGGAAGGACTGAGAGAGAGGAGAATAAGAGGGGAGAAAAGTTGATAGGGGAGGTGAGCAGCTCAGCTGTTGCTGACGATAGGAGAGCGAAACACGCAGACTTTATACCCAAAAACACGAGGCGCTTCAGTTGACCAATCCGGTGGTTGACGACGGGGAGGTTGGCTGAGACTTTGCCTGGTTTGGAAAGTGTTTGGAGAACTGAGGCTGGTGTACAAACAGAGTTTCAAAAGTATCCAGGTGACCATTGAGCTACATGGCAACGTCTGGCCATTGAGGCGAAGGTATAACAGTTCACTTGAGCAAGCGAAGAATGGTGAACATTGTTCTCGGGCACGGAAGGTAGTGTTTGTGTGTGTTGAATACTGCTTGAGACGATTTCGTAGACAAACAACACCATGCACAACGAACGCTAAGGTGTCGATTGTGAAGGGCTTTACGCATCGTTTTCTCCGTCGAATGCATCAGGAGGGATTTGGCCTTGGATCAAAGTGAGGGATCCTGACAGGATGTAGATGAAGGGGGCACTTTTGGCGGGAGGAGGACATGTTTGATAACCAATTGGAAGGGTACACCTTGGACAATGGAATCTGTGTTGGCGTTCATGCCCCGATTTCCTGGTTGAAAGATTATGATCCCGCAGAAAAAAGATAGTGTTAGACGAACCCACCTTTCCAGGATAATGGGGTCCGTGTAGGTCGCGTTGAGCTTGAAGACCCTAGCTTCCCCAGCATCAGAGGATTGCGAGCGGATAATAATCGCGTTATCAGTTTGACGACGCGGAAGGCTGGCCAAAGATTTGTCAATGACAAGCTGTGGGTGTTAAAATGTTTCAATGGCAGTGCGAGGGGAGGTGAGGCGATTGAAACATACGATGAACTCGCCGCATATGCAATCTAATAACCAAAAACGGGGTCAATCCACCGAAAAGCATGGAAGACGTTGGGAGACGAACAATAAACACGAAGGGCAGCAGCAGATGAGGCGGTAGGGTGCGCTATGAAACATCCAAGGCGTAAGTTTTAGAATGGACGGTGATAGGCTTCAGATTCACCGTCAGTAGATGCTGAAACAGCTGAGCGAGAGACAACCTTGGGCATTGTCGGTGACGGCGAGCGCAAAGGGAGGTGATGGCGTCGCTGACGATGACGAAGAGATCAGGACCCGAGTCGGGGGACTTCACGTGTGTGGATGTGGACTGCGGCAGGCGCCCGTCATTTAGTGACATTCGTCACTTGCTCAATTGTCAATTGCTCTCAGCCACTATCCCCGTGAGCCAGTCTCCATCGACATCCAAAAGTCTTTGACTTTCCTTTCGTATGGCCGAGAAGGATGCTACAGTCCGACTGCGACGAGCAGTCAAAGGTGCGCCCGTGTCATGCCCCCGCTCGTATTGAAAGCCTTTTAATGATGTCGGCGAACATATATTAGAAAACAACCTCTTCCTGGTCAAACGGCTCGTGCAGCGCACGGACATGAGGAACCCAGACCCATCTACGCGACGCTACACCTCCCTGGCTTGGGCAGCAGTTCTGGGCCATGAGGAAACGTTTGAGTATTTGTTGAGTGTAGGTCATGACGATGAAGAGTTAAGCAGAGTACGTCCGTTACCATCCAGGATGACTGCGGACGCTCTAACAGTCTTCATCTAGGACTCAGAGAACAATACAATCCTCATGCTACTCGCCGATTATCGACCCCAGTCATTCGTAACTTATATAGGCCGACCACCAAACTCCGAGGACCTTCTTGGTGCAGCTCTGAGGATGTCGCGCCTATATTATGATCGATATCCCACCATTCTAGACTGGTCGAATGCCCAAGGGAAGACAGCGTTGCACATCGCTGCACTGAAGGGAAATGAAGAGCTTGTTCGCGTGCGTATCAATTTGGGGGTCTGCTTCCTCGCATAGCCTCACCTTTGCTACAGATGCTTTGCGACTTGGGGGCCGATTTCGACCTGGCCGACAACAAGGGCAACACGTCCTTGCATTAGTATGTCCACGTCGCTCTTTGGTTGTGTCTTACTGACGCCCCGAGGCAGTGCCAGTTCATGGGGTCACATACCTGTGAGTTTAACCAAGTTGGGTTTCCTATCCCCGTCTGATTTTTTTCGCGTAGATCGTGCAACTTCTCATTGAAAGGGGTTGTCAGTTCGCTGCGCGGAATAATGAGGGTTTCACTGCTTCGGATTATGCATACTCGTACGCTGCACTCCCGTTGATGTGGTCTCCAATTGCAACGCTGATGCGCGGTTTTCCAATCAGGTTCAGCACACGCGACACTCTCCAAGATACAGCGCGTATGCAATACGAGAACAACAAGAAGATGCGACGCGCCGTCTTCGCCCAAGCTGCCGCGAAAGGTCACGAATGGGGTGGGACTCCCGTCACCACTGCACTTCCCCTTCCTCCCCGGATGCGCAGCGGTTCAGGCACAAGTCGTACGACGGCCACTTCCGACAGCGCTGACATGGATGTCCTAGGCAGTTTACCCTCACATAGTCAGCCATCAGTATCGTCTTCACCTCCACGACCTTCAATGTCCAGTTTCTTCCATTCATCGCGAAGTCACACCCACTCCCCCAATTTGTCGTCCGCTAGCAGTGCCAGTACTTTCTCCGCTCTCGCACCGAACCCACCCTCTATAAATGCCTCAACTCTCGCTTCGGCTCTCTCTCCTGTTGCTACAAAGATGAGAGAACGTGATGCTTCTGCCATGGAAAGATACATGCGCCGGAATAGAAGTGGCAGTCAAGGGACATCTTCTGATAATCGATCTCAGAACGGGTCTGTGGCCCAAGTGGAGGATTCCGTTGCAACCCCCTTGCCCATTACTGGATCTGTCACGCCGCGCCGACTCAGACCGTCGATGTCTGCGGCACAACTGCGACCCACACCGGAGACTCCTCTGAAGTCTGATGCCCTTCAACCTGAGCTCAGGAATAGATCAGGAACCAGTCCAACCACGACGAGGCCTTCAATCTCATCAATTCCTATCCTAACTCGCTCCTCCTCTACTTCTCAGTCACCACACCCTTTGACAAATTTAACAAGTAATGGCAACATCATCGACGAACCCGACAGATACACGGGGCCTCCGAGTCAATACGCGCGATTCCCTGAACCTCCGCCTCCAGCAGAAACGGAATCGAACACAACCACACCAACTCGCCGATTAGGCTTCCACTTACTGAATAAGCCCCATCCTTCTGATCCACCTAACCCCTCCATTCATCGACGCGGATTGTCTGCCACGGCCGTTCGAAATGGTTAGACAAGGCATCCATGGCTTGTCTTTGTATCTCTCCTTTTCTTTGAATGTTGTTGTTGACTCGTTGTATTCGCGCATCTTGTGTGTTTCGAACATTTGTGTAGCAAGCTGTCTCTCCATTGACCATTTATTATCTGTATTTATGTATTTTATACACCCTTCCCATCTGACCACGATCTGTATACGTACTTCATAGAAGAGACCTAACCATTGGCCGCACACCCTGCACGTGAAGGATTACCTCTTCGGACAAAAGTGCCGTCAGAACACAGACGTGAACCCATTTAAGCCAATGCACATCGCGCCTCTTCCCTTCTTAACAGCGACATCCACAGGTCACTGACTCACCGCGCATCATGATGCCCCCAATCTCAGACGGCAACGACCCGGACCCCACAACCCAAATTCCGTGGCCAGCAGCGCGGTCGAAGAGTTCCCTAACATCTCCTTCCCAGGCTGGCACGCCTGACGGCGAACATGAGCCTCGTCTGGAGACCGTGTCGAAGAGAGTCCCATCGAAATCCCCTGTCGGGAAGCGGCGACTAACAACATGGAACCTGATAACGTTGAGCGTGTCGATGGCTGGAGCCCAAATCGCCTGGACGGTGGAGCTAGGGTGCGTTTGTCACTGGTTCATAACCTGAAGCCGCACTCACCATCCCGACCCATAGCTATGGAAATCCCTTTTTGCTTCGCCTGGGTCTTTCGGAACAGCTTACTTCCTTGGTGTGGTTGGCTGGTCCGATTAGTGGTCTCATCGCTCAGCCTCTTATAGGTAGCTTACCTTTATGCTCTTGAATTGCCATTGGCTGACATGCTAGCTCTTTAGGCGCAATATCTGATTCTTCACCTTCTAAGTATCGAAGACGTTACTGGATCATGCTATCAACTTTGGTTCTCGTGTTTTCGACGTTTACCCTTGCCTTCTGCCAGAATTTCGCTGCGTTTTTCGTGGATTTATTCGGAATTGGAGACGGGAGCTGGGATGAGAGCCGGAATAAGAGGGTAAGATATTGCTTCAGATGACTGTCCTTCTGCTTAACTATTTGATAGGTCAACAGTACTGCCATTGGCATTGCTATTGCTTCCTTTTATTTGCTCGATTTCGCCCTCAACGCTTTACAAGCTTCACTGAGAAATCTACTCCTTGATGTTACCCCTCCGTCTCAACTGAATGCTGGAAACGCCTGGCATGGCCGCATGACACATGCTGGTAACATTATCGGTTATGGTTTCGGTTAGCGAAGACCCTTCCTGGAGTTGATTACCACTAAACGACTAATACAGGATTCCTTCCTTTGGCTAAGCTCCCCATCATCCGACTGCTCGGGGGTGATCAGTTCCGCAAGTTCTGTTTGGTTAGCTTGACGTTCCTTATTGCTACTGTTGCGACAACGTGCTTGTGCCATGACGAAGAAGAACGACCTCAATCAGTCAAGGACTCGGATAGGTGAGATCAAGACCAAGGATTGCTGCATCTGAACGAGAGCTGATATTTACTAGCACGATGTTTGACCTACTCTCCAACATCTACAACGCTATCACGAATCTCCCCAAATCAATCCGTCGCGTATGCTTTGTCCAGATTTTTGCTTTCATGGGATGGTAAGGATCCCTATCCAGCAATGTGGCGTATACTGATATGCTCATCTGAATCTCTTAGGTTTCCGTTTTTGTTTTACGCGTAAGCTGTTTCGCGCTACAGCTTCATCGACAGCCACTGAGCCCTCATCCTCGTAGGACAACTTACATTGGTCAAATTATGGCATATGAATTGAAGAAAGAACCTGACCCAGATGTCGCCACCCGTCGTGGAGAATTTGCAATGCTCCTCTTCAGTATTGGTAAAGAAATGATTTTCTCTTGTCGATCGGTGCTCAACGTTACCTAGTGTCCGTCGTATCGGGGACTCTTCTCCCTCACCTTGCTAGTCGCGATCGTCGGTTGATGACTCACAGAGGGGACGTTGACGAAGATGCTGAGATTTCTAGAATCAGGAATACCATCCGAGAGTGGAGGGCGGAGGCAGCTCAACAAGGACAACCTCTCCGCCTCCCTGTCATGCCATTCTTGCTTCGGAATATCTGGACGGGAGCCATGCTCCTCTTTACCTTCCTCACCTTCTCGACATTCTTCATCACTACCGTCTTCCAGGTAAAGTTTTCCTCCCACTTGGTGTCTCCCACTCCGCTCATAGATCTATGATTGACCTACCAGGCCACGGTCATGATCAGTCTAGTCGGCATTTGCTGGTCGGTTGCATGTTGGGTGCCCTTTGCCATCATCATGGAGGTACGTCTATCCTATTACAATAATATCTAGCCGCTTATCGAGTACGCGTTTCTCAGTTGCTAAAGGATCTTCCGTCATCCACTCCTCGTCAAAGGCCGGAACACTCTCGGACACTGTCGAACCCCGGATTCCCCCGTCGCGACACGAACGAACGGACCCCGCTTGTGAGAAGGCGTTCTTTCGACGAGTATGACGCCACTACGGATGAAATCGAAATGTCTTCGCAAGCTCCCTTGGCTGGCGGTACGATTCTCGGCATACACAACCTTGCCATCGTGATGCCACAGTTCATTGTCAGTCATTAATCCGACATGAAGCCGTCCTATCGTACTAATTACTTCTATCAGATTGCTCTTGCCGCGAGTATCATCTTCCGTACGGTAGATGGCCATCTAGACGATGACCCCAACAATCATACAACCTACCTAGACCGTGATGGTGTAGGGTGGGTTTTGCGCTTTGGTGGTCTTTGTACGCTTTTTGGCGCACTCTTCGCTCGGATGGTGTCGCCCACTCCCACGGAGAAGGCCATGCGAAGACGATTAGGCGAAATGCTCGTCCTGGGCCAGGATCCGAATCCTTGAATTACTAGCACTTCCTTTTTCACGTTTAGGACTCTTTAGGGTTATGTTTTCTGTACCGATAGTCATGTTTTAATATATTCAAGGTTTCAGACACCCATTACGAGGACGGCTAAATCCCAATCATCGGCTTCCGCTGAGGAGATAGACCGACAGGGAATGTACGTAGGGCTTGGACACCACTCTCTGTATTGGGGATTTTCAAGAGCTTAGGAGTGGAAGTTGTCAAAGACAAGATATCGGGCCCAGTAAGGATACGTACTATGGTTTTGCCGTGCTTGGAACACGCGGGTAGATAATAGACAGCTTGACACTGACTGGAACAGCTGTGTTAGACTGCTTGGTATTTGTTCGGCTGATGAAGGATTCAGGATTATCTCATCAAGACAGGGTGTATACACGCACATTCACCACGGATATATACCAGCATAAGTGGTGACCTCTTGGGACTCGACGGTTCAGGTTGGAAGTACGATAGCTCCCAGTGCCACACTTGGGTTGCGCAGACTTCATCACCTGGGGAAAAGATGTGGCTAAGGGAGACGCAGAAGATACAGATAAGAGAGAGGCGAACCTTCTTCGAAGATCGGGTTTGATGACTCCGTAACTTCTTCGCCATCCTCATCCAAGATGGTGAAACGGCCGGTATGGTAAAGTACTTGTTTCTCAACCATAGCGGCTTTCGGGAGTTCCTTGACTGTAACAAATATTACTGGTGAACGCGCTTCGTTTCCTAGCTATCTAGACAGTCAGTGGAAGAAATAAGTGCAAAGGGATTTGGGGAATTCACCTTACGCCAAGAAGAATCTCCTGCTTTTACAGAAGGCATATCATGAGAAAGCGCCAGCCAGTATATGCTTGCGCACAGGCAACCTGTCCAATTCGAATTCTCCCTCAGGGCAGTGATGACTCTCTTCACATGCTGGCAAGAAAGGGCGAACTCCATAGGAAGAGAATGCGGGGATGGAAGCGTCAGACTAGAAGGGATGAGACCGATTTGGCCAGAAATGAAGATATGGTTGTCTGACTGAGAGCAATTACTGAGTGAGTACAATCAGCACAGAGGCGATGCTTACAATTACGGCTTGGGAGTAAGGCCCAATGTTAGCAGGAGCCCAATAACTGAGTCCTTGAACGTGAAGTGCGGTTCGATCTCGTGCTGATTTCTCTTGGTATGCTGTACAGTCGAGTCTCACTCGATTCGGGGAAGGGAGGTCGACGGCAACGCAAGCACGGGAAGGAGGACTGACACTAAAGAATGCACCGTAAACCGCATTCACTTTGACGAAAAGATCCATCGATGCAAGGAATATGTTGATGTGTGTGCAATGACCGAAGTCGAGGGAGCATTCCGCAAGTTTATCTGAACAATGATGAGCTTGTTGGGTGGAATAAAATACACGGGTAGAATTGACCTTGCAAAAGCCCAAAGCAAGCTTTGACCTCATCCTCGACTGAAAATTCAGAAGCGAGCGGCCAATTTGTGACTTGGATATTGGAGATAGATACCCAAGAGTTGACTGATTGCGAGGCAGCTACCGTAATGGAGCTGGTGGGTTGTGGAAGCAAGCTGGGCGCTGGATCTTGACTCTGGGCCTGATCGTATTGTCGAAGAGCCTCGGCCACTGACTGTGACTTGTTCTGGAGAACTGGTGGGATTTCCAAGTCAAAATTTTTGTCTCGGTCTTTCTCATCAAGCCTAGCACGCTTTATCCTGAGATACGCAACAGTCGCGAAGTCGTTGTCCGAGTGGATGACCGTCTCCGTCTCCTCTCTGATTAGGAGAGATCCAGGTCAGCATGGAGATATCTAGACTGTTGGAAGACGTGCGTACAACGTGATGCGTTGCTTGAAAAGTGGGCAATCTAGAGTTAAGCTTTCGTATTCTCCACCCTCTCCACAAACGTGTGAACCGTAGAGCGTGTTCTGAAGAAACCATGAGATTGGAAAATCATCGGAGATGAAGACAAACCAGCCTCAGAAGGGTGGGCCGCATTTCAGAGAGGTTGAGGCCTAGGTGTGCTGGCTTGAGACCGATACCAGCGACTTTGATCAATACAACTTCCATCCCGGCTTCAATCATTTCGGTCAAGAGTTCAGACTGATCACGCTGCCACAAATAGCACAAGGGTGTCAAGCCGAGCCGTCGACAACTAAAAACATGAAAAGCATGTTCTTGTCGGGCGCGCGAAGAAGGCTTACACGTGTTCGACGCGTACCCTCTGATAGTTTGACAAAATCGCGCCGACTGACACACCCTGGATGTCAGGATGTTGAGTCTGAGTGAACAGAATGATTTAACATCGTAATTGGGGATAAAGAGTGACCGATGGGTACTTTGACAGTGGAGAGGAGTTCGAGCAAGTCTTCAGTCTCATCGCCGTTGATGGCCTCGAGCGTACGGACGCGTCGAGTGCCGTACTCTAGGCTTTGTTCCACGGCCGATCCCGATATAACTCTGCGGAACAGAGGAACGTCCAGTGCCTTTGCCACATATTCGATAGCATCTTGCCCCACAGTCTGGTACATGAAGGAGTCTAGTTCGTCTGTGCGAAAATGGGTGTTCAAAACACAATCGTTTCGTTGAGCTAGAAGAACGCACCTTTGCCTGGGCCAGGACCGAGAGAGGCGGCTGCAACTAGCTCATGACCGTTTTTGTGGCAATGAAGGAGATTGAAGCAGCTATCCTTGCCTCCGCTGAGGAGAGCGACGTACTTCATGAGTACCAATAGATGGTGACGGCGAGAGATGAACTTGCTGATTAGATAACGCACAAATTTGAAGTGATCACTTCACCCGATCAATGACTCGTCTTGCACTCTTTCCAACTACTACACACAATGCCCACCGTCGCAGTCGACAAGGCAGATTTATGGGAGCGACTGGGCCATGAATACTGTAATAACTCAAGCCCTGTGCATTGCTGTGGTTTTGATTGAATTTCTGTTCCCAGCCTCCGATGAATTTGACAAGATATTATTCGACTACGGCTTGGAGTTAGATGAAGATGTATGGCACCTCGTATCCTCCAGCAGCATAGACTTACGACGCAGCACAGACAACGGAGGAAGTGGAAGCGGCTAGGAAGAAGGGCCTTCCTGCTGAGCGTCCAGTGAGTGTTGGATGAATCACAAACACCATTCTCTCCCAACGCCGATCCTCGCAGCAACTCAAAATCGAAATACCAGCCAATAGGTGTGTTCTGCTCCCCAACCATCCGATTCAATACTTACCTTTATGACCCAGATACGATCTCCTTTGCATAGAGGGTCTGGCTCGGGCTCTCAACGTCTTCCTTGGGAAAACATCTGCACCACAATACAAGCTGGTCTTACCCCCCGGTGGCGAGTCAGATCTACTGACAGTTACCGTCAGTCCAGAGGTCAGTAACACTCTATCCTACGATGACGCTCGCCTGATGAATGAATGCACCTAGACCAAACAAATCCGCCCCCTCTTCGCTTGCGCGATACTGAGAAACGTCAAGTTCACTCCACAATCCTACCAATCTTTCATAGAACTCCAAGATAAACTGCATCAGAATATTTGCAAGAGGAGACAGCTTGTCGCGATCGGTACCCATGATCTCGACACCGTTACGCGACCGTTCACATATGAGGCAAGACCTCCAAAGTCGATCAAATTTGCGCCCTTAGGAAAGGATAAAGAGTACACCGCAGAGGAGTTGATGACCGTCTATGAGGTGCGTCCTTTTTGATGTCTTGGTTTTTCGATGTCGATCCAATCAAATTATCGGAAACTTAGTCCGAGAAACATCTTTCTCGATATCTACACATCATCCGTGACTCTCCAGTGTATCCCATTATCTACGACGCGGAGGGACGGGTGTTATCTATGCCACCGATCATCAACTCGGAGCATAGTAAAATCACGCTGAATACGACGAATGTCTTCATCGATGTCACAGCTACTGATCAGACCAAGCTGGATATCGTCGTGAACATGGTGGCTACGATGTTCTCGGAGTACTGCGCAGAACCATTCACGTACGCTCCCATACCTCAGCGGTTTTCTAAAGTTTGGATGTTTATGAACTTACTTCCAGAATTGAACCCATCAAAGTGGTTTTCCCCGATGGCGAAACGCGCATTACACCCGATATCTCAACGAGAACCATGGCCGCCCACGCGTCCTATGTCAACTCTTGCACAGGCCTTTCATTACGCGCCGATGAAGTCAAAATCCTCTTGGAGCGTATGTCCTTGTCTGCAACAGTCTCTTCTACAAACCCAGATGAACTTCTCGTCGAAATACCCGCTACACGACCGGATATTTTCCACGAATGCGATATTATGGAGGATGCTGCGATTGCGTATGGGTTCAATAACCTCCCTCACAAGTTCCCCGCGACGAGCACGGTGGCGCAACCCCTCGCAGTCAGCAAACTTAGCGATGTTATTCGAGTGGAATGGGGCTTGGCGGGTTGGGTTGAGGTGTTACCACTTATCCTCGTGAGTTCATCCTAATAAACCATGTTGTTGGCTAAGTTTAACGGACTTGAAATCGCTAAGTGCTCGCTCGAGGAGAATTTCACCTTCCTCAACCACCAAGACGATGGCAAAACGGCCGTAAAAATTGCCAACCCCAAAACACTAGAATTCCAAGTCGTCCGCACTACACTCATTCCTGGTTTACTGAAAACCATCCGCGAGAACCGATCGCACCCTCTCCCCATCAAGATCTTCGAGACATCCGACGTGGTTTTCAAAGACACCACTCGGGAGAGACAAGCGCGTAATGAACGCCATGCAGCGGCGGTTTGGTGTAATAAGACGGCAGGTTTTGAGATTATCCAGGGTATGTTGGATCGTGCGATGAAGATGCTTGAGGTTCCGAGGATTTCGAGCACTGACTCGAAGGCGCTGACGGGTTATTATATCAAAGAAAGTGACGGTGCGTAGTAGACATCCTTCGGTCCCCGTTGCTTGCTGATGAAGAGCCTTCAGACCCTATGTACTTCCCCGGCCGCGCTGCGACGATATACTATCGTGCACCTCCCTCGGATAAGGGCGTCCTGGCCGAGCTGAAGGGACAAATCGAACTGAAACTACACCTAAACCCAGATGCGGCGATAGGATCCCTAGGCATCCTCCATCCGACTGTGCTGGAGAAGTTTGATATAGGCTATCCATGCTCGGCGCTAGAGTTCAATATTGAACCGTTCAAGAAGGAGATGCAGAAGATCTGGACGAATTCTGATTGATGTACTTATTTATGTAAACCCACCAATGAGAAAAGCTGAACAACAAAGTTTATGCCGTGAGACTGATAGCATGGGGAACACTGCTCGCCTGAGCAAAAATGGCGTAAACGTCCAGGGCAATCTGGAGTAAGAAATAGTGGCCCAAGGATACACATGGCGATAAGCACAATAAGGTATATTGTTATCCACCAATACAGTCACCCCCATGGTCAAAAGACACGGGGCTTGTTACTTCTTCTCCTCTTCTGGGGGGCCGCCGGACATCACTAAGCAAGGTATTCAAGATTATGAGAGAAAACGACGTAGATAACTTGAGAACTTACGTAGAGCAATGAGAACGGCGACAATGTATAGCCAATACTTTTGCAGGAAAGATTTTTCTGGCACAGGCACCACGGGCTCTCCGGTTTCAGTGAGCGGTGGAGG
Source organism: Pleurotus salmoneostramineus (assembly GCA_002583695.1). Lineage (NCBI taxonomy): Eukaryota > Fungi > Basidiomycota > Agaricomycetes > Agaricales > Pleurotaceae > Pleurotus > Pleurotus salmoneostramineus. The sequence goes on from BEWF01000347.1 coordinate 139,026, forward strand.
AGTGCGGAGTTCTGGTCTGTAACGGAGCAATGCGGTAAGCCAATCGAATAACCGATGGATGGTTGACGGAGGGGATCGAAATTACGATATGTACTCACAGAGGAGGCAGACCCGGGAGCCGGACGGAAATCGTGGTATTCAACGCGTTAATCTTGGATGCGAAGCTATCCAACTGCGCGACCAACGGTTCCGACTTTGCCTTCTTTTTGTTGGGTTGATGACATGAGCCGTCATGAGGAACCGGCGAAAGGAAGTAATCGAGTGCGAATGGCGCTGATTCTGGCCCGGCGCTGGCGTGCAAGACGACTTGTTCGAATTTGGAGGAGGCTAGGTGACACTGAGGCTTCGTTAGTATCGACGAAACAGGGGGAAAGTCGATCGAAGTCCAGTGCAAGTGACCCGGGGACCGAGCCAAGATCCAGAACACGCACCAGTTTGACTGCAGACACGTCCCACTGGGCCTCCGCCTTGTCGTCAGTGCGCTCCAGTGCGAGCTGGTACCAGAGGTCGTCCAAGTTTAGAGCAAGGCCATCGAGGTGGAGGGCGACCTGAGCGATGTAGTCTGCGGGAGACTGCAAGGGCTGGAAGGAGGAGTCTGGAAGGACAAGGGCGCGCTGGGAGAAAGGGAGCTGAGGCGCTATTGGGTGGTAGATGCGGTGATGGAGAACCACTGCATTTTGATGCTGGTGAGAATCTGCGGAGGCTGCGGCCGCACAGAAAGCAGAGGCCAGGACAAGCAGGACGGAGACGAGGGAAGAAGACATAGCGACTCACACAGGGGCAGCCAATGGACGGTAATGCCGAGGTTAGGTAAGCGTGTGATCATTGGCTGGAGGAGGTCTAGACCAATCAGCAGCGAGGCTTCTGGGTTCTTCTTTCCAAGTTGTCGCGATATGTTGCCCCCACAGGACTCCCTTGCAAGCGGGCGAGGCCTCTTCCCTCAGTCCTTTATAGCTGCTCCCATGTCTCAAGGTCCGTCCCTCCTCTCACTCCTGTTTTGTCCCCCGTACTCAGCCAAAGATCAGACCAGCTAGCACAAGACATGGCGAACTACCCGCACTCCATACCCACCCCGCCATTTTCACCCACAACTGATGCCATCGTGCCCCAACCACCAGAAACACCGCTCAGATCAACAGCGAATCTCCTCGAGTCCCTCGTCTCCTTCTACCAGCAGGAACGGATGTGGGTCTATCGCACACGGGCAGAGCTCGAAGAGGCCCTCCAAAATACCCAGCCAAGCGACTGCAGCACAGTCTCGCAGCTTGACAATAGTACCATACATACCCTGCCTTCGCCCTCTCTCTCTACCATCGCATCCACCCTCGAAAACGGCGTACCAGCCGACACGATTTTGGTCAAGGCAGAGTCATCCTCTGATATATCGCGCCCATCATCACCGATCCCATCCAACACTCGATGGAACCGGCGCAAGCGTGCCTTCAAGTTGAGGCTCGACAATCTAGCGCCCAAGCCTAGACGCACCCCGGCCCCTCCTCGTCCGTCAGACGAACCCAGCGTTCGCATCCTCGAAATGTACGAGAGCATGATGTCTGCAAGGATGGAGAGCTGCCAGCGCATCAATCGCATGATACGCAACGCAAACAGAGCAGACCTGCACATTCGATAGCGACGTCGAATCTCTTGAATGCCTGATGGGTAGGGTTGGGGGTTTGTCCAGTTGCATGGTGACCCCTGCACTTGTGTGCGTCCTCAGGTAGCAGATGCGCTCATGATGTAGTAGTTTTGTTCTTCAAATATCCTGTATAACCATGTAGCTGTACTTTCATTTCTTTTGGGGTTTCTTCTCGAGCCATGATTGGATGATGGCGAAGTGTCCAGATATAGTATGTAGTCCTTCCCTGTATCGCTTTCTGTATGAGTATCCAGTTTCTGGTGTGGTGCGCGCCGGTCGGGAGTCCAGATCCAAATGGCATTCTGGGAGGAAGAATCACGAATTGTCTGCATGGTTTGGTACGCGAAAGAGGATGGACAAGCTCAAATACGTCAACTCGTGGTCGGTGGAGCCCCTCCATAGGCATCGGGGCGTGGGAAATATTTGCCGTTCCTGATTGGCCGATGTGTCCCAAGCCTGCGGACCTGAGCGTGAATAATCCACAGCCACCACCATCTCGAACAACCCATCCACCACCAAACCGCTGCCTCTACGTTCGACTAGTCTCAGTTTTCAGTTCGGACGCTGCCTACAGCCTTGCTTTCTCGCATCTTTCGCTCTTTTTCATGTCTAGAAGTTATGCCCCCTTACCTAATCCAAGATCAGACCGAGAGGCCCGTGAGGAAATGGACGCAGCCTTCGACGACTCGGGCGATGAGGATGACTTCAACGACACTTCAGAGTCTCACCCTCTAAATCCAACTCCAACATCACCGACTGCCTACCCTTCGTCGCATACGATTCCCTCATACCCCATTCCCCAATCACATAGCAACGCATCTCGTCATTTACCAGGAACGTACGATTTCGAACGGGTCGATTATGATTATCCTCCACCCGGTTCACCTCCTGCGCCATCTGCATTTGCCAGGCCCAACGATATTGGGAACTCGAATGGAGAGGTGCCCGAATTCGAACTGAACTCCGCCCACCAACCCAGGCAGGGCTGGTTGAGACGGACGCTAGCAGTTGCATTACCTTCCTCCGTTTCTCAACGTTTGGGAGTGGTCTCGAGGCCCCCACGCGGAGCCATCGGTGGCGGCATTAACAACGATGGCGTGTTCGCTAATGTTACCGCCAAGCCCACCGCGCCGAGACCTGAAGCTGGTGCGTACCCCCTTTTCACTTTTTTCTCGTCGTGACCGAGGTATTAACATGCCAATAGATGATGCGAATGCTGCAGCGGAAGACGCTAGGTCTGACGCTCCTCCGTCATATGCTTCGGCTCAGGCCGATGCCGTCCCGCCTTATTGGGAGACAACGGTTCATGCACCATTTTCACCGGATGCGATTGGGGAAATGATCGTTGACAACCTGCCCACGGGATCTTTGTTCTCATTCCTTTGGAACATGCTTGTGTCCATTTCATTCCAATTCGTCGGCTTCTTGCTCACGTACCTCTTGCATACGACGCATGCGGCAAGGCTTGGGTCTCGGGCTGGCTTGGGTGTGACGTTGATTCAGTATGGTTTTGCGCTGAGGGATAAAGCAGGTGATGTGTATGGAGACGATCGTTGGGGTAACTGGGATGGCACACCACCCACAACCAACCCTACCGGTCCTACGGGTACATATGGCGCGGACTACACGGTACCCTCACTGGGTCCATTCGGTTTAAATGCCACCTCCCCGCTGTCACCAGAGCAGGAGCAAGCAAATCAATTGGCGAGTCAGATGGCTAGCGCAACCACTGAATGGTTGTCGTTCTTCCTCATGACAGTTGGTACGTTCTTTTCGCGTTTATCTTGAGGACCCTTATCAATTCCGTTACAGGTTGGTTCATCTTGTTGACGTCTTTCCTTGGCTTCTTCCGCGTTAAACGCTGGGAGAGAGGCATCTATGAATCCCAACAAACCGCTGCAACGTCTACGTCTAACGAATCGGACTCGCGGCCGTTCCCCTTTCCTATCTTCACCCGGGTCTCCCCTTATTTCAGCATGAGTGGGTCTGAGCGTATGGACATGCTTCGAAGAGGGCTTGGATTGAGGCCGAGAGGGCAAGTCAACGAGATTGACGAGGAAGCGGAAGTCGTTGCATCGCATCAAGCTCGGCGAGTGGAGGAAGGGGGTTCACCGAATCTCTCGAGTGGACGCCGGGACGCAAATGATGAGGACGCTTCGGAGAGTGACCCCATGATACCAGCCGCTGGCAATGGAGATTTGCGAACCGCCATAGTGCGCGATAGGCAACTCGAGACGGATCTGAGGAGAGCTGGGTTTATTTAAGTATTACCATCTGGCATATCCATTCTTTGTGGAACCCTGGACTCATCGTCCATCTTCGACTTGCTCCCGGACTCATCCTTACCTCAAGCTTCAACCAACCAACCAACCAACCATAAGTAACAAAGCATCTGTTTCGGATCTCGTGTATTAACATAGCTTCTTTATTATCCCTAAATAGCTCTTAGTAGACTATATACCTTTTGGAAAGTACGACCATCACTTAGCCCCGAGGTTCGTCCGGATTGGCCTTCGCCTTATGTCTCGTATCATCATTCGCCGTGCCAACGACAAGGACGAGGCAGCTTTGTCCCGTATTTGCCTTCTGACGGCCAACGCAGGGGATAGTTCAGAGGAACTACACAACTATGGCGAGCTGCCTGGGTTGGTTTATGCCGTCCCTTACGTGAAACTGCCGACTACTTTTGGATTTGTTCTGGAGGTGGAAGAGACGAAAGATGTGGTGGGATATGTTCTTTCGTCGACGGATACACGCACATTCGAGAAGGAAGCTGCGGCGACGTGGTGGCCGGCCGTACAGACTAGATTTCCACTCCCAAAGAGCAAGAGCGGAGCCGATGAAAACAAAGATATAGGATACGATAAAGAGCTCAAGGACGCCGATAAAACGTATATCGAGCGTATATGGGACTTCCCTGCTGCCCCGGACGCCAACATAGCATTCTCTCCAGCTCATTTACACATCGACATCCTGCAAGCATACCAGAAGCAAGGATGGGGAAGGAAGTTGATCGCAGAGGTGGTCAAGCATCTTAGTGAACAGGGAATTGAGGGTGTATGGGTCGGACTGGATCCACGCAACGAAAATGCCAAAGCATTTTATCGCAAGTTGGGGTTCAAGGAAATCGTCGTTGGGTCGGATAGTAACATGGGTTTGAAGTTCACCGATTTTGTAACGCCGAAATAAATAGGGGTCCGATGATGTAATTTACTTCGTGGTTTGTTCGTCCTTGCGCTTGCTACATGCCACCGCCCACCATGTCCTTCAACGACGCGAATGACTCGTATCCACGCTCACCGACCTCTGCGACTTTCCAACACTCTGATGAACCATCCACGCCAAGGGCGATACCTCCGTCCACGCTTAGGAATGGCCCGAGACGAAGCACGCTTAGAATCGAACGACCGTACACGCCGAATTTGACACCCTCGCCAGCGCAACAAACGCCTGTGACGCGATATATGACCCCGCCGCAAAGGGATATCCCGCTCTTTGAACACGCACCTCAAGATGCACCAGAGCAACCGAACGACTATGCTGCTCAACATAGGCGACTCAGTCAAATAAATGCGCAATCGACGGACCCTCGTCGGAACTCTGATGCTACGCTTACTGGAGATCCGCCGTCGAAGAACGATCCCTACAACAAGTACTCGCTTTCTTCATATGAACACCCTTACGATATCCCCCCTCCTGCGCAATCATATCAACAAATTGAAAGCCCTGCTTCATTCGCTCAAAGAGGTCGAGCAATCAGTTTTTCTGACCAACAATATCGAAACTACGCACCTGAAGACCTTCCGAGTGTGGACCCCAAGGCTGACCGTGCTATGAAGCGTCGTGGTGTTCTCGCCAATATGCTGGACTTGTATGCTATCAATCAAGATATGGCGAATGGGCCCTCTATGAGTCGACAAAACACCGAAGACTTTCCCAGAGGGTTCTCATCTGGCAGACCCAGATACCGACGGGCGAACTCAATGGTTTCTGTTATGTCTAATGGCTCGGACGTTTACGACCCGGACGACCCTCGAGTGACTGGAATGCATGCTGAACACCTAGAAGATCGAGAAGATGTCGAAAAGAATACGCTCAGGCAGATGGACTACCGAGCGCGTCGAAAGCATTTGATGAGGGCTCGAATCGAGTATAATGTAACTTGTAAGTGGTATATCGCTGCTCTGGTCTCTCGCTTTCACATCGAAGCTAAATAGCTATGATTAACCGACAAGAATTCTTGCTGAAACTGGCCCGTGCTTTGATGACCTTTGGCGCACCTTCACATCGGATTGAATCACAACTCGTCGCTGCTGCTCGTATTCTGGAGGTCGAGGCTGAATTTATCCATCTACCTGGGGTTATCATATGCTCGTTTGGTGATCAAGAGATGGGCTGCTCTGAAACTCACTTCGTCAAATGTGGTGGTGCTCTCTCGCTCGGTGCTCTTCACAAGGTTCATTTGATCTATCGCTCGGTCGTCCACGATGAAATCAGCGCGAAAGGAGCTTCTGGGCAACTTGACGCGCTACTGCATGCTGGCCCCGTCTATCCCCGATGGTTTCGATGTATCCTGGCGTTTTGCTTGTCTTCGCTCATCTGTCCTCTCGCGTTCGGTGGCTCCTTCCTTGATATGTGGGTGGCTGGTGGTTGTGCTCTGGTCCTCGCTTTTCTGCAACTCTTCCTGGCTTCCAAAAGCTCCATCTATGCTAACGTCTTTGAGTGAGTTTGTTTCTCTCCGATATTGCTGATCTTCGCTGACCATCTACAAGGATTACGGTTACTATTTTCATATCGTTTACCGCTCGAGGCTTGAGCAGTATACGCAGCCAGATATTTTGCTACGCGGCTATCTCTTCGTCTGCAATTATTGGTATCCTCCCAGGTTACTTGATTCGTAAGTTTGTGGTCCTGCCTTTTGGGTTTATATCAATTCGCTGAGTTCATATTTGTAGTCAGCAGTTCTCTCGAGTTGGCGTCGAAGAATATCCTATGTGGCAGCGTTAAGATGGTTTACGCCTTGATCTACACTCTTTTCCTCGGATTCGGCCTCCAGATTGGCTCCGACTTTTATCTGCTGTTCGACCGAAACTCGCGGCATCGCCTGGATCAAATGGCCAACCAGACCATGGCCTCTGTGACGTTGTCTGGCTCTTGGGTCTCTGACAATGACACGGACACGCTTCCCGCCACTGGATCGTGGACGTTCATAAACACTGTACCTCTTACAACTTACGATATCCATAATGGTTGCTACCGCCCTGCCAATCGCTCGTGGTATCTTCAGCCCTTCCCCTTCTGGACGGCCTTCATCATTGTGCCGTTGTTCTCGACGCTATCCTCACTGGCTAACCAACAACCATGGAAGAGTAAACAACTCCCTGTCATGGTGGCGATCTCGTGTGTGAGCTACGCGTCTAACAAGTTGGCCAATCACTTTATCTTCAATCGGTCGGATGTCGTATCTGCTATCGGTGCTTTTACGGTTGGTGTCCTTGGGAACTTTTACTCAAGGAAGATGGGAGGTACTGCATTTACGTCCATGGTGACTGGTGTGCTGTTCCTCGTACCGGTGAGCAGTCCCAAAAGACCATCCTCAATGCACACTCATCATGTGATTCCTATAGTCTGGTCTATCTCAAGCTGGTGGAATCTCTGCAAATGGCAATGGCATCGATATCGGCGGTGCGATGATTGCGGTCACAATCGGCATCACTGTCGGACTGTTCATGAGCCAAGCGTTGGTTTATATGTTTGGTACAAGAAAAAATGCTGCCGTCTTCTCCTTCTAGTCGCACCATTACTTACTACATCCTACAAAATACACGGTTGCAGAGTTGTAGTACCCTACTCAAAATCTGATTTGTTACATCTAGAAACGAACCGCTGGTGAATTTTCTATTCCGTCGATGGATACTTTGTGCCCAACGAGGGTACGAATGTTGTTGATACCATATCTGGGGTTTGGATGGCTTAGCAGCGATGAAAGGGTAAGATGATGAAACGAACCTGATCATTGTGGGTCGCTCCAGACTCAGACCCCAGCCATGAACACGGACATCCTTAGGGAAGCCCATGGGTTCCAGCATCTCAGGTCTGAACATACCACTGTTTCCAACCTCGACCCAGCGATTGAGCATGGGGTGGAAAGCAAAGATTTCAAGCGATGGCTGAGGGACTGTGTCAGTACCCATTACAGGAAGTAACCGTCGGTCATACCTCCGTATATGGATTATAAGCTGGCTTGAAGCGGACCTTCTCGATACCCATCTTGTTGAAGAAGACTCGCATGAAGCCAATGAGATCAGCTAGAGTCAGGTTTCTATCCGCAACAACGCCTTCGACTTGGTGGAACTCGGCTAAATGAGTAGCGTCCATTGTCTCGTTTCGGAAGACACGGTCGATACTGAACAACTTTGCGGGTCGGAATCCGTCGTCAGTCTTTGGGTCACCACGTTCGCTGCCCGTGGTTGGTTCGGCGCCGTGGGTGTACTCGCTCTCGTCGCCCTCTACGTTCTCACCACGGCACTTCGCAGCGAGTTTGTAAAGCATATGGGCGGAGGAAGCGGTAGTGTGTGTGCGAAGGAGGAGTTTCCTCGATTCTTCTTCGACCCATGGGGCTCGATAACCGGTTGAGCCAAATCCACCGTGCTCGTGCACTTTCGATACGAGATCGTAGTAATCTTTCCGAGGAGGGAGTGATGTGCTAGGGTCTAGGATAGGTGTCAGGAGGGACGGAGGAAAGTGAGGAAGAATGCTGGACCTGAAAGGTAGAAGGTATCTTGTAGATCGCGTGCTGGATGTTGCTGAGGGACGAAAAGAGCGTCGAAGCACCAAAACCCAGATTCTACGAAGGATGCTGTTGGCATCTCTGCGAAGCTACCCAGGAATTCAGCGACAAAGGGAGAGAATACCTATTGGTGGCTTACCCCATCTCAAGGAAGATATTTCTTATCTCTTCCCTGACCTTCAGGAGTGGGTGTAATGCACCTCCGTTAGTGGGTATGCCTTCAGCCTCAAAGTTATATTTCTTGAAAGTAGAGGTTTTCCATGAACCTCTGTAAGATGTCAACGGGCTGAGGATAGGTGGACGATTGTTGGCTTGCTTACGATGTAAGCATGTCTACTGTGAGGTCCGTCTCGGGTTTAGCTATTGACGTGCTGAAGTTCGAGCCCTTGTTCACAGAGAACCATTGGCCCTTCCTATGAGTGAGGGAAGGTAAGTGTGTTGAGAGGGAATCGCAAGAGGTCGAAACATACTTTTGAACGATAAGTTTGCGTTTCCGTAGATCAGCAAGTGTCTTTTCACCCGATTTCAGCGCGCCGGTGGCTTTGATTTCGACAAGGTCATCCTTGGTGACGTCCTTGATATCTGAGACCTAACGCCAGCATCGAAATTTAGTAATAACACAGGAAGTATGAAGAACTTACAAGTTTGACGAGACCATCTCCCTCTTTGCCTACCCAACCATTCTTGAACGCCCGACCTTGACCAACCTTGGCCGTTTCGTCGCCAACCAGCTTCTTCAGCTGAGCAGGAGATACTGGATCACCCTGACCCTTCAGCGCGAGGGCCGACCATACGCGGGCTTCATGGGATCCTTGATCAACTATTTGCTCGCCCTCCGGCGTCAGCACGTGTGATATGACTTCATGGGTTTCATAAGTAACCATCTAGCATACAGATCATTTGCATGTCGATCCCAGGTATGCTAAGAGGCACTAACGTCTCGACTTGACAGAGAATTGAGGGCGCCGAGAATTGCGATCTGAGCATCGTTGGACGTAGCGGGGAGTTTTTCTCCGGGAAGGACAAGAGCTCTTGTGTCTACAATTTTAGTTTCAGCATTTAGAGTGTCGAGGATGGCTTGCTGCAGAGCTTCAGCCATGTTGATGAATACGGTGTCGCCGTGTCACTCGATCACAAACTAATCTTTTATCAAGCCCCTAATTTTCAGCGATCACAACCTCCGGCCCAAAGTTTCCAGTGCTTCCGACCGACATGACCACCACCGCCTGGCAAGACGCTTGGGAGCGCACTCAGCCTCGCCTCGAAGAAATATGGAAATCCCTACGAGGCTCTGCTACCCCTTCTCCTCGACCGCTCCGAGTAGGCCAACTGGACTCCGAGCTACTCGACCAAGAGCTCGTCCAACTGCTCCAAGAACCGCTCAAGTCGGCTTTGGCTTTGTTAAACGTATGGCTCGCAATTCTGGCTAGAAAACCAAGCTTTGACCTGGCTGAAGCCTTCTTTCAGATCCATGCACGAGTATGAGCTACGCCTCATCATACAGTTAACTCTGTACAAACTTTCCATGTGGAATACCGGGTCAACCTACGGAGCGTCATTGCAGGACTTACGATACACTACTTCAACCGGCCGTGGCGGCGTCCTAACTCGTGAGCATTTCTCGATCCCTAAGTACTGCAGAGCTCATATGTGTCCAGCATCTGGTCTTCCGAGGCGGACTTTGCTCTTCCATGGTGGATTGACCATCTTATTGCCGTACCTACATGCACGCCTACGCGCACGAGCGTTGTCAAACTCCTGGCCAGAAGCCCCGTCTTCCGATATACGGCGTAGGCTTTGGGACCTCATGACTTCGACTGAATCCCTGTGGACATTCTTCACACTGGCGAATTTTGTCGCCTTTCTTTGGAACGGAAAGTGTGTACCCCACATCCTCAATCTGCGACAGGATTGAAATTCTCCCCTTATAGATATCGCGCGTTGGCTGATAGGTTGCTGGGGATGATGCTTGTCCCTTCGCGAAGGCTTGTCAAGCGGGATGTGAGCTACGAATTCATGAATCGCCAGATGGTTTGGCACGCTTTCACTGTGAGTGTTTTGGTACTTGATAATGGGCAACGTAAGGTACTCACTATACCTATCATTAGGAATTCCTCCTCTTCCTGCTCCCCTTGATCAACACGCGCTCTCTAAGTCGTCGCATTACGCGACTTCTCTCTTTCCTCAATCCCGGAAACCTTACATATCTGCTGCCATCAGCTATCTCCAAAGGACAAAGTTCGAAGCAACCATCAGCGCCCGCACGCCGAAGAGGGTTGTACTGGAAAATGCCTGCTGACCAGTGTGCGATATGTGCCGAAAACGCGTCCGTCAATCTCAATCCCTCCGACCCATCGAATGCTTTCTCAACGTTGGCTGCGAACATACCGTCTGCGTATGGTGGTGAAGTTTCTGAACAAGAGCCACCGTCATTCCCTATAAACACGCCCTACATCGCATCATGCGGAGATGTATATTGCTACCACTGCATAGCAGAGAGGCTAGTGCATGCCTCGGAGGAAACTGAAGGTGGCTGGGAATGCGTACGCTGCGCAGAAGTTGTAAAGAGTGCTGAACGGTTAACAGCACCAGAGTCGGAGGTGGAGACCACCAGCGACTACGAGTTTAGCAGCGATCTGGATGCTACGGACATGTCTGCATCTGTTGGTAGCTTCACTGGCTCTGGGTATTCGGAAGATTATTAATTTTGTAGCAATGTCTATTTACTCAGGGATGTAATGCGTGAAGATGCGTGAAGATGTGTCCAGTCGCTTAGTTGCCCAATGAACGTCTGAGGTCTACTTGCAGCTGGCGGAGAACAGTATTGTCGGCATTTACAAGGCAGTTCTGGAAGTTCTGGAAGCCGATGTTCATCTTGAGGTCCAACAATTGGGAGTCGACGAATTCATTGAGTTTGACGACACGGACTGGATCGCGGTCATAGAGCTGCTGTGACTTGAGGCTGGAACACAAAAACATTTTGCAGCAGAGACGTACCGCTTTCCGACGTTCATACTCTGGAGTACCAGCAGAATTAGCGTAGTAATCATCCGGAGCTTCATCAAGTTCCCAGTATCGTCTCAAGTTTGAAGGAGACGGGACACCACTACGAATAGGTTTTTTTTAAAAAAGGTACGCGACTTTGCGGCAGGACTCACCCGTCGTCGAAATCCGTGTCTGCCTCTTTGAGTTCTCCGAGGACGTCGAGCCAAATATTGAAGATATCGCCCGTCAATCGTTTGAGCACTTCCGCATGACCATTCGCTACCAAGGCTGCAATCCCCATCGCCGTGAGCTTCCGGTAGCGTGCCTCAGACATCGCATCGAACTATAAGAAATTATTAACGTGGTTTGCACGAGAGAACTGAGGAAACCAACTTTGCTCCACCATTGGTCAAGCAAGCCTTCGTATAGTGTATTTTCCGGTACATTCTTGGCGGATGTGCTCGCGGACATCAGTTGTGCAAACATCTGACGATCCGCTAAGATCATACGGGCAAAGAGGTAGATCAATTCGGTCAAGATAATCGACCCTGTCTGATACCAATGGTTAGATCAGCCTTCGAGTAGAAACCACAGAGTTTACCTCCGGATCGTTGATTTTAGAAATCAAGTACGTGAATAGCCCAGAGACATGCATCGACTCAGCCCAAAGAGATGGAGGTGTGAGTTGAATAATGAACTCAAGAGCGATGATCATTTGCTTGATGTTCGCAGCGATGGCTCCACTTTGTAATGCCTGAGCGAAAGCTTGAAAGACATGTGCTCCATAGGTCTAATCAAGATACGGTTGGTGTTTGCATATGTCATAACATCGAGAGAACTTACCATCAATAACAGTTGACAATTCAAGAATAGATATGAAGTAACAATTTCGGTAACGCTGCCAAGAAGGTCCAGATTTGAGGTGAATACGTTCATCGCCGAGGGAAATAAATCGAGGAGGGATGGCGATCCATCGAGGTTTTGTTGAAGTGTAGTTGCATTGCGAAGGGCGGCCAACCAAAGGGTAAAAGCATCTTCGTCTAAGTGGGCCATGTTCTGTGAAAATGGTTGGAAAATACATGAGTGGAGCGGAACGAAAGAGGACTCACGACCGGTAGGAGACACTCTCTGAGCAAAGGTACGACCAGTCCAGTCAATGATACCGACTCCGTCTTGATAGCCTATACACAAAATTAAGCAGCAGACCCAAGATGAAAACGAAGTGTCCTGATCCATACACCAACAAGAATCGTCACCATCTCCAGAAGGGTGGCCTTGAAAATCCAGTCCTCTCCAGCCTGATTCCCTGTAGAGTTGACGTGAAGCCACTGCACAAAAAAATCAAGGTCCAACTTACATAAAGAGGGAATAGGGTTTGCGATAGCCGGGGCTAGTGGTGTGACATGCGTTCCGCTTTGTTGTACAATGATATTCAAAGTCTTCGCGATCCTCCGCTTCGTCTCCGATGTCTCTGCTTCACCAAGGATTTTCAATAACTCCGAGACGGCATCAGGCAAACTCGGGATAAATGAGTCGACTTGGAACTCTAAGGACTGATGGAACGTAAGCGTGAAGCACCACCAAGACGAGAGACGAGGGAGGCATAATTAACGTACGTCGACACATTCACCCAGGGCTACGGCAGAAGTCAAACGAACGACAAAGTCCGTCCCTGGGCCTCGATCTCGTAGGAGTTGCAGGAGTATCTGCCAAATATGCGGATTGTTTGGTGTTGTGCATTGTTCATTAACCCACTTTCCAATCAACCATGCAATTCTTCGCTTAATAATGGGAGAACTGATTATTAAATGTGAGTTTGTCTTCTCACTATCGTTGCGAGGATAGCTAACCTTGGATTGGGATCGCGGGCTTCGACGATGAGGGTGGTTTGAAGCCAAGAGTCGAAGGGAATGGTATCTTTCAGACGACCGGCACATCGACCAAGAGCGCAATACAAGGCTTCCTTCTCAATAATTCCTTGTAAATCCGATCTTAGTTGCACTTGATGTAAAACCATGGTCAACGCAATGGAGGGCATAGTGCGAGGGATACTTACAGGCCATTTGCTCAAAGAACCGTTTGAGGAGCGGTACAACGACAGGTTGATATTGTGACGCGAGGGACATAAGGACGCGCTCGCTGCAGGCCTGGAATATCAAAAAAATGAGTATTAAACGAGGCGAAGAGAAGAAGAGTCAACCCACACGAATCTCATATTCCCAGTGGTCACTTTCTTTACTTTCCTCGGAAACCCACTCTTCAGGGTCTTCCATCCACCGTTCTAAGTCAGATGGGTGTAGTGGGATAAATCTGGTGACGAGCAGTTCAACGGCACGTTCGACGAAGTCGTTGGATAGACCCGAGGTTACTGTTCCAACTGGTTAAAGCCCTGGAGATTGAAATGAGGGGGAGTAGAGGACGCACTGTTTTGGTTGCCTTGCTTTCGCCACTGTGGAAGATTCTCTTTGAATAGCGACATCGCTTGCACCAAGAATCGCACAGGGTATAGTACGAGATTGGAATCTTTGAAAGAGTAACACGTCAGGGCAAAGAAACCGGAGAATTTGAAGCAAGCAAACCTGCAAGAGCCTCTGGAGGGTGATTGATTGATTCTGACACTTGTGCCCAATAGTAGAGAATCAATTCAGCAGACCCAGGCAGCTCCAAGAACGCTTTGTTATTGAGTTGTTGTAGTCTACGAAAGTATTTCCCGAAAGCGCGGATATGTCGTGTGAGAAGGTCGATGGACCTCTTGAGTTGAGGATCAGACTCCACAGTTTGAAGGGGGATGGTTGACAATACGGATTTGCGCATGTTGAAGAGAGTTTGAAGTTGTCCTGCGCAACTAGAGAACAAGGCACCCAACTAGCTAGCTTTGTGAGTGGGCTACGCGCATGAACGAGTTGACTAGCTTACCCATTGCGAGCTGATGGCCTGTTCTTGGGGAGTGGTTCTTTCGTATCGTTGCCACGCCCATAAAGTCATTTTAATAAGAGATTTGAAGCAGACATGACCGAGCATCATATCCGTATATATACGCTGTGAGCTGAGTTCTTGGGCAGTCATGGATAGATTGGAGAAGCTGGTGCAGATGCGCGTGTAATAGCCTTGAAAGATAACTCGCAGGTCATCGACGACCTTGGAATAGTTCATTCTCCCCGTCCGTAAGCGCGTTCTTGAGTAGAACATAAAGAGACTCACCTTTGTCATTATCTTGACGCCATTCAACATCTTCACACTACTCAGTTCTTTGATGACAGCATTCAACAGATACAGACTTCGCCGTAAGATCAATGTTTGATTGGGGTCGTCTATGGGTGACGAATAGCGTGCTTGCAGATTGGAGTCGACGAGAGCCATCAGCTCGGAGAGTAGGTTGGCCCTAGCATAGTCCGAGGAAAGGAACGCTCGAGATTGAGATATGAGGTAGACCAAATGACGCGAGATATTCACCAATTGTTTGCGAAGTCATATCGAGCGATCTTGGCAACAATGACCTCGTTGCAGTCAGCGATCTACGCGTTGCCCAGGGAGCTCAGCTCAGAGACAAAAAGGAAATGAGTATGCATACATACCACATCGTCCTGTTCATCCACGAACAGCAAGCAACGCGCGCGTATCCGTCCCTTCTGTTCTTCAGAAAGAAGCCTACGAAAGAACCGATTGAGAGGTTGTTTAGATGATCGAGTATGTCACAAACTTTCTAGACCGCCAATGGCCTAGAGCACCATTCTTGAACTGGATGATGGCTTGCTGGCGGACGGCCAAGGGAAGCTGTCTCTGAATGGCTATTTCATGGAGTAAGTCATATGTCCCAGCAACCTCCAAGAACAGCTTCAAGCGAGCTGAACAGTCTTTGACTCGAACTGGGTCTTGAGAGGCAGCGCCGGAGACAGCATCTAGTAGTTCTTCTGGGGATACGGAGTGTATCGCGCTTCGCGAGAGTGATGGGGGGAGACGATTCATCGATTACGGTTGTAGACGAGAGCAAACTGAATAGTAGATGAAAGATAAAGATGTGGTACAAAGATCAGTGGAAGTGGATGGAACGAGAGAAATGCATGGATACAACGATTTCTTGAAACAGATACAAAGCAGATGATAAATTACATAGGTTACTGTCACTGATGCGTATAACTATAACCGCCGGCCCAGACGCGATCACGCGAGGCAATAAATTTTCACGAAGCCGTATATGTACTTCAAGTGCAAAGCTCTCAGCGTAACCTTACGCGACACGTCGTGGATGAAATACAAGGCCTGGGTGAAAGAAGCGTGTTTTAGCTGAGTCACTGAGAAAGTAAAGAGAAAAAGAAAAGATTTCAGGACCCTCAAGCGTATATAGAAAGTCTGGCTTTGGTCCGCAGCATCCTGGAAGGACTTGGACTGGTGCACAGCAAGAAACTCATCTCGAGAAGAAGACGGGAGAAGTGATAACTCACCACTTTAACTGAGGATGAGGCCTAGTGAGGCCTTGAACATTGGACGAGGAAGATTCCGAGAGGATTCGAACAAAATCTCTGCTTTATATACGAGGGGTCGTTCCCACGATCATTAACGACTCCCACGCCTACTCTATGATGATACGTATGGCCCCTGTTTGCACTACTCCCCCTCGGTATCATGCTCATTCCTGCACGTTGC
This sequence comes from Pleurotus salmoneostramineus, assembly GCA_002583695.1. NCBI lineage: Eukaryota > Fungi > Basidiomycota > Agaricomycetes > Agaricales > Pleurotaceae > Pleurotus > Pleurotus salmoneostramineus. The sequence continues at coordinate 155,081 of BEWF01000347.1, forward strand.
ACATAACTTCTCGTTTACCAAACCCCCAGGACGACCTCCGAGACTTGAAGTCTTGAGCGCAGCACAACTGGTGCCGAGGTCGACGATGAACTTTCTCTTCACTCCCAATCACGTCCAACTGCTCAATGCCTGCTATCCTCCTTCCTCCGTCCTCCTCAGTTCTGGCCCAGACTTTACACCCAAAGGCCCGGAGCTCAGCAGACTGACATATTACGCGTATGGATACATTCTCTGCTACACCGCTCAGGCTTTACTCAGAATAAGTCAACAAGGTCTAACCATCCGAGCAAAGTCAACAAGTTGGCCTTGGAGCTGGAGAAGCGTCTGAAAATCGAGTGTAAAAAGGCCCAGCAAGGCAATACGAGGACTAGAGTGTGCGTGCAATAAATCATCACGCTCTCTGACGTCCAGCTCACATAGTCATCTAGGTCGCTATTGATATCCCTCTCCATCTTTCGTTCATTAGCCATAGAATGCCGCCGAGACATTCATTTGATCTCGCCTCCTCTCATTTCTTCCATAAACGCCACTTTGAACGCCCTACCTACCGATCTCGAAGTCGTAGCCCGAGCCGCGAGTGTTGTGCGTCATCCCAAACTTCATGTACGCGCCCTTGCTAATAGTATTTCATAGTTCACCGCGTGGACTACGTACACTGACGGTCAACAAATAGGCGCAGATAGTCAACTCACCAAAGATTACCTCTCTATACTACGAAGCTTTGCGGACCTTAGTTGCTCAGACTACAGAGATCATGAAATCCGCAACAGGTAAGCGAATTCTCTCGTTCACCAACCCCTCAGCTAATGCTCCGTAGACGCAAACTGATAGGTTTCGCAGCTCTCACAGGAGCTCTCAGCTCCGAAGCATTGTATAACGACCTTGTCCAATTCCGCGCCCAGGTCTCAGTGATCATGAAACCACTCCTTTTGTCAATCACTGGCACCGACATTACATCCCTTGATAACCAGTACGTTATCCCCATCGTTTCTAAAACCATTATCTCTATCTCAACATGCGCATAGCTCTCTAAGCGTCCGGGAACTCCCCATGTCGCCTTACCTAGCCGAGTTTCGAAGGCGGCCAGCGATTGAGCGCCGCGCTGCGTCTATTCACGTTCATGTCGACGGCGAAAAAGGCCCTTCCAATTCAGACGTCCTAGTTGCGTCACTGCACGCGCTCTTCCTCCTCCTATCCCACGCCAACGGTCTCCAACTCGCGTATATTATACGTTCCTCCCTTGACACTCTCGACACACTCAATGTGTGGTCCCACGTCGACCATTGTGCGTGGTACGCCAACAAAGCCGTCGAATGGGCCCAGTACCAATATCGCTATGCTGTGCCGTCTTGCATCGTTGAACGCTTGTTGGAGACGCAAGACGCGGTAGTGACGGCTTCCTATAGCACCCTGGCCAACGTTCTTTCCATGATCTTCAAGTCACCAATACCACTCATTAATTTGTCTACCTCCGATATCAACTCGAACCTCGTTACTATTTTGATGCGCCGGACCAACGCGGACCCAAGCGATTCCCTCCTCCCACTACTGGTTCAGTGCATATCATCTCTGGGATGTCATGTCTACTATTCTGATCAAATACATGATCTTGCGGTAGGCGGTCTTTCCTGATGCATTTTTGTTATTCGCTTACCCATCATCTCGTTAGGGAGAGCTGATCAACCGAATCATGATTGTGGAGTCTCGACCGATTTCCAGCGTGGCAGCTAACAACCAAAGTCGATCGCAATCCATTCGCTGCCTCCTTGCCGGTTTGCTGGGATTGATACATTCCTCGAATGAACACGAAACACTCAGAGAAGCCAACGAGAAGCGCAAGGGACATGGCTCCATACTTGGTAAAGCGTCTGGGGCTCTGTCCGACAACCATCACACGGGCGACGATTTTGGTTCGGAACCTTCTTCGAGGAGGACAAGGATACCTCCAGAGATGTGGTTAGACACGGTTAGCCTGTTGTGCGATCCTGATTCTGCTGTACGGGCGGATTATGCGGAGGCGCTCGTGTATTATCTCACCCATGAGATGCCCAAGGAAATGGATTTATCCGACCGTGACGGGGTTCGTCATCGACTCATGGAAAACGGGTTGACCAAGCAAAACCCCAACGGGAAGGCCCTCATATCGGCCAGTGACGCTAGCGCGAAGCTCCTCAACGCCGTTCACGCATTCGTCTATCTGCTGGTCACGAAAGGTTCATCCGATCAATCCAGCAGCAACTCCTCGCAAACTGGTGGCTCCCATTCACCTCAACCTACAACGCGCCAGTCCAATGCCTCGGCACAGGGCCCTCGCGCTCGCAAGCAGTCTATTGTCCAGCGTATGCTTAGTCACCTTCCGTCAAAAGTTACTGCTTCGAGTGGCGCTTCGATGTCGGACTATGCGTCTGCTTTGAAGATTCTGATGGCTATCCATCATCAGCAACCGGCTCGTGGGCTGTTGACTGGGATCCCCATGTTGATTGCTTTGGATGAGGCATCTCGTCCTCACGACCTCAGTGACAAGTCTCTTCGTCTGAGAGTGCAGATAATACGAGGTATACTTTCCAGAGTATTTCTTACCATTGGCCAAGTGTGGTGTTGTACTGAAATGGTGAACCTCGCTCAACAAGTGAGTGTCAGTTCATGATGATTTGGCCCTTGAATTAATCAGACTCTCGGGCAGACACTACTCTCCTTCCCCTCGGTCCTTGAAGTGCCTCTCTTATTATCGCCAGAGGTTCCAGAAGTTCGACCGCCACCAGTTCCCATGCCACTCCCAGAATATGATACTCCAGACAATTCCATGTTTCCAGGAATTGACGTCGAAGCCGCATTGCTGGCGATTGCTTCGAACACCGCCGCGCAGGATGCCACAGGCTTGGACGAACAAGGTGTCATACGTGTGCTCACAGTCAGCTGGACCGCTGATGCCGCAATCAGGAACGGTAAGACTGTTTACCCTCACACATGCCGCTTTCAGGTTCTTCAGTTCTAACAATGGCTTTTCCCCACAGCTACAGACCAATCGTCTGCTTTTGATACCGTCCGGGGGGATGTGATATCTCCACTGATCAGAATCTCCCCAGCGTTCACGAATATTGAAAATGTGTCGCTGCATAGTTTAGCTCGGTCTACTCGCGGAGTGGGTGTGACTGATCTCAGAGAAGCGTTGGAAGGGCGAAGTAGCATGTCCAACCCCACACTTGCCAGACCGTCCTCTATTTCAACCCTGGATCACACGTCTTCTGTCTTCGGGGACAATAGACTGGCACAAACACGCTCGAGGACACGGAATAAGAAGCGCGTTATACCCTCAGGTTCAGGGGAGGTCAGAGATGTCCTGAATCGTCTGGGGATTGGGAAACAAAACGGGAGCTTGTTGAAAGCATCTTTTCCCATACAAAAGCCTGATGTGCGGTAAACTCCCTTCTACTTTTACTTACATTCGCTTCTCGGATCGACTTCAATGGTTGTACTGTGGACTCATTTCAGCATTTACACACAATGGCTCGTTTATTATATCTTTCATATACTTTGCTTATCCTGGGCTGTTTTCTCATCACGCATCGTTATCATTGCATGTTATGGATATCTCTGAAACCTAATCTTAAATTACTCTTATCGTCGCGACCTGGCCTGGGTGATAGATACTGCTTTTCTCTTGGCCTCTTCATCAAGGTTTGACCAGTAGGCAATTTCCTGTTGAGCCTTGGGATGTGCGATGAATCGGGAATCCTATGGGTGATTTAGTACATTGAGGTCATCTGGTAGAGCAAAAGCTTACAGTAAATCCCTGCAAGAGACCAGCGTACATCTTGCAAAGCATTGTAGCACGGCTGGACGGGTCGCTAGCATGCTCCGCGTGCTTGGTTATCAACTTGGTGACTTCTTGTCTAAGACGGAGAAGACTAGGCTCGGGTTAGTCAACGAAGTACACGGAGCACACATTTACATACTTGGCGAAGATCATGGTTTCCTCAGCTTGCTCGGTCAAGGACACGAAAGAATTGAAAGTGATGATGTAGCGCTTGCATATCTAAACAGGAACCATCAGCACGGTATTTTCGTAGGTGTAAAACATACTCACTGCGATGACGGAGGCATCTGTAGTGGATGGTGCCCTGGAAAAGTAGCTCTGACTGGAACCATCCGCGACCCTCTTCAACGCATCAATATTCTCCGTCATCAGCTTCTGAAATACAGGCCACATCTGCAGACGGATAGCGAATACAAAGGACTCCAACGGAGGACATATCCTGACTTGAATTTCAGTGACAATGGCCTCGGTCAGTCGAATCATCACCAAAAGAGGGATGATTGGGGGTGCAGGATCAAGTAGAGAGCGTAAGAAAGTCTATCTAGCATATCAGCAGAGAACTAATGCAAATCACTGGTATAGACATGCTTACTTGGGTGTATTCCATGACAGGGTCAAAAGTTTGCTTCCAAAGAGCGTCAATACCTGCCCTCTCAGCTTTGGTGTTTGACAACGCTGCTCCGATGCTCGGGTCAATGCCGGAGGTGCTACTACGGCGAGCATCATCCGACGCTGCCACTGACCTATTATCGAACGATATTGAACCATTGGGGGAGAGCAAGCCAATAGGCGAGGGCAATGGTTTCTCGAAATCAGGCGTCGTAGGCAGGGGTTCGTTCGCAAAGAAGGAACTGATAAATGTGTACTCCGCCGTGGCATTATCGAGGAGGACCAGTAATAGTGAGCGCAGAAGCGCTTCCATTGGTTCTTTCTGAAGAAAAATTAGTTCGGCAGGTCACAGCGATCGTCAAACTCGAGTTACATACATGGTTTTTGTCATCAGCCATATACGCCAACGTTACCCCAAGACCATCTATTTTAGCATAGTCTAATCTCTCTGGGTTGAAGAAGGCGGTCTCCTTTTCGCCTGATACAATTGTCTCGGGCTTCTCTATGGTGCGGACCTGGCAAACATAAGGAGCAGGAAGATCAATAACAGGGCGAGAGGAGTACCTTGATCGACGTCAGAGCGCGTATATACCGTCGAAATCCAGTCTCATAATATGTACGTGCAGCACCAATGTATGATCTCTGGATTTCCAGAAATACATTAGGTGCCTGTCGCTGGAGGAAGGACAACAAAGGCTTGTATTTCATGAGAACCGATGTTTGTATGACTTGCATATTACTAGAGACACTGGTTCGAATGGGCTGGAAGAGGGCAAGGAAGAATGCGCGTAGTTTCGTAGCAGCCTTTCGAAAGAGTTAGATATCCAAGAACACGAAAGGAAGGCGTTGAGCGAGACGCACCACAATCCTCAGTCCTTCATTGATTTCAGCAAGGTCCCTGGCAGCCTTCACCCGCGAACGCGCTTTAACCGTCTCAAGCCGTTTCTCAAAATCCCCAATAGCGGTAATCCAAGGCTCTCCCACATCCGTATCTAGTAGCAAGGTCGCTAATGGCGGTGGTATGACAATGTCGGATATGAGTTGAGAGAGCGGTTTCTCTATTTTCTAGTAGGGCATGAAGTTAATAACCTCTCCGAAGAATGGTAAGACTGACCTTCCTGCTCTTAAGCCTGTTTCCAATGTCCTTGCTGCGATCTTGGAGTTCAGAAATCTGCCCTGCTACGACGGAGAGGTCTTTCTGAAACGTCGACAAGAACGATTCCAGGGAGTCGAGAAGGTGCACGCTTGACTGGAGGGGGATTCATGAGGACACACTCAGTGAACAGTAACTGTCAAGGCGTCTTACCTGAACTTGGTCATGTAGTTCTACGAAGTTCTTTGCTCGCCCTCTAGCTTCCGTTTAGAGCGGTGGGATGAGGAAGTGAACGATCTTACATGTAAGATGAATCCTCGCTAGCGTCTGTTACAGCTGCCTCAGTACACTGCGATACTTGCGGCCAAAGCGAGTGTGCTTAAGAACTCACGTTCAGTCATGTGTCGAGGAGACAGTCAAGGGTGGTGGGTAGAGAGAGGTAAGTTGTAACACCGCTGAACCTGACGGAACCCCATTTATTCTGACAATTGCCATCGGCCCAATGACAAAACGTACTTATTCCCGAGGATTATGGCTATACTAATGCATACTGTAAGGAATTGGTATAATAAGAGGTATTCTGGCGATGTACGACCTGTGGTTGCATCGGCTCTTCTTCCTCTTCACCCAAAGGAAGGAGAAAAATGGGATCAAACGTCGACACTTCTATCACCACTTTCCTCAGGATAACATCAATATCTGGGTATTGAGTCCGCACGACAGACAACCAGATCTTGCTGATCATCCAGGCAGAGATACCACTTGGTGGTTGTATAAGCCCTTCTTTGGAGGGACCAGGAATACGATCCTTCCTACCAGCTCCACGCTTCGGTTGGTTGCTAGAAGTTTCCCGGTCATCGTGGTCCATAAGTTCATAAAGGTAAAGCAGGCGTTTGCTTCTCCAAGGGAGGCCGAGCGTACGCAAAACGCCTTGTCCATCTACCGGCTCTGTGTCCGATTCTTCTTCAGACATACATTCCAGCTGGAATGCCCCGTCGAACATCGCGTGTTCGAACCGTGAATCACGCATCCGAGCATTGACGCGATTATCGAGCTTCTACACAGGCATGAGATCAAACACTATCAGACTTTTGTAGTATACTAACCGTTCTTCGTCTGGCTAATCGACGTGATTTCTGAGCTTTGGCATCTTCCCGTTTCTTGTTGGCAGCGGCAGCGACGGAGTCTCGCTGGGACTTGTACTTCTGCCTGAATGTGGTAAAGCACTGATCAAACGCGGACTCGAGAACCGTCTTCCGGAAGTCCTTGTCTGGGACGTGCTTGTATAGGTTCCGATTTGCCTTCAGGTCATCGATGACCCTCTGCTTCATTCGGCCATTATGGACCGATTGTTTGGTCGTTTTTTCCCAAATAAAACGTACAAGGTCACCTGGTTCCAACGGCGCACCCTCTGGATGAGTATCCGGAAGGTGCTTATCAGAATCCAAGCCCATTAGGCGGATTGTATGGCGTCGCATGGCACTCTGAGAGAAATTGAGCATTAGTACAGAAAAAAGGCTGTTGATAATTTACAAATTAGAGCGTACATGAATAGTGAGACATCTGCTGTCGTGATGGTTATGTCGCTTTGCCGGTCTACTGGTAGTGGAGGACTCTGTGTCAGAATCACTAGCGTCATCATTGGTGTCTTCGAACTGCGAAGGAGAACGTCGCTTGTGTCTATCTGGCCAGCTGGTCGGCGAGATGGCATATAGAGGCTGCGGGGGAAGTGAATGGACATCAAGGGGAGTGGTGGGTGCACTAAAAGGGTTCAGGTGAGATAAATCCTGAGAAGGCATAGGATTTGGTATGTTCTGCGGTAGCGGTAGCGGTGACACCGGATGTTCGGAGTAAGTGTGAGGCTGCAGTGGCTGCATCATGGTCGAAGGGAAGGGCATGTTCACCATACCGCTTGAGGTAGGCCCTGGCTTGACCATTGCACGAAGAGAAGCAATTTCCTGACGCATTTCGAACATCTGACGCTCCATCTGAGCCTGTCGTTGGGTAGATTTGGCCTCTTGTTCTTGTTCCCAAGCTAGCCTGCGTTTCCGCTCGATCTCCTGGGCCTCCCTAGTGGCACATACAACACGGAGTAACTCATGGACAGCATGGACACTGGGAACAGAAGCCTTCCTGCGAGGATCAGAGGCGCATTTCACTTTTCATGTGTATTGTATAACACACCGTTGGGCAGGAGGAGATGCTACTATATTTGCAGCCTCGCAGTCGGGAAAAAGGGAGACATCACTCGGCCCAGGTAGCCTGTGGGATTGTGGGTGGACGACGTTCGTCAATGTGTGACTCAGCTGCGGCGTGCCGGACGTTGATGCTTCAGCCTGTCCACGACGAGCTGGTGCAGCAAACTCGTTTAATGCATCGGAAAGGGCGCTGCTAGGCATCTCAGAGAGAAAAGGCCACCCCGGAGGGTGTGACTGGGACGATGGCAGTTGCAGACGCTGCACCCCTATTTCTGATCCCAGCAACAAGGACAAACAAGGTCTACGCGACGACGCGCGTCATCCCCAGTCATTTACTTCTTCGACACCTAACAATGGACCCCTCCGATTACCAGAGTATGATGGCTATGGCTGGACAAGGGGGAGCGATGGGCAGGGCTGAGGCTACCACGCCAGATAAGTGAGTTAATCTGCATGCCACTATCTGCTTGGAGGACCTCATCGCTAAAATATAGCGGCGAAGTTATCCATATATCCTCTCTGGCTCTGTTGAAGGTAGCCTTGACTTCTTCTTAAGCCAAAAATCTGGCACTTACTTCTCCCCGTTCATGTAGATGTTAAAGCACGGTCGTGCCGGAGTTCCTATGGAAGTCATGGGACTGCTGCTTGGCGCGTTCGTAGACGAGTATACTATCCAAGTCGTGGACGTCTTCGCAATGCCACAGTCCGGTACTACGGTCACCGTTGAATCCGTTGACCACGTCTTCCAGACAAAGATGTTGGACATGCTCAAACAGACAGGAAGGCACGTCGATTATTCCCAGTTCTGCCTGCCACCCCAACCAATATATCTCGTGCAGACCCGAAATCGTAGTAGGATGGTACCATTCGCATCCCGGATTTGGCTGTTGGCTGTCTAGTGTCGATATCAACACCCAGCAGGTGAGTAGATCCTGGGCTCCCGTTTCTGAGCCTTCTCTTACCTATATAATCAGTCATTTGAGCAACTAGACACTCGGTCGGTTGCTGTCGTGATAGACCCTATCCAATCTGTGAAAGGCAAAGTAGTTATTGATGCCTTCCGTCTTATCAACCCCCATGCGGTCATATCTGGTCGGGAACCGAGGCAGACCACGTCGAACATTGGCCATATCAACAAGCCTTCCATACAAGCCCTCATCCATGGACTCAACCGACACTATTACTCCATCGCCGTTGACTACCGAAAAACGGAGCTTGAACAGTCAATGCTGATGAACCTCCACAAGCGCAACTGGACAGAAGGCTTGAAATTGCGTGATTTCTGTGTCCACAAGGAGAGCAACGAAAAGGCAATCAAGGTAATAATAAACCACTACATTGGCCATGTGAACTGAACTCCGGCTTCTTTTCTAAGTCGATGCTTTCATTATCCGAGGCATACAACAAGTCCGTTCGAGAAGAATCGACGCTCACAGCCGACCAATTGAAAACGCGGCACGTTGGGAAGCAGGATCCCAAACGACATTTGGAGGAGCAGGTAGAGAAAGCCATGGGTGATCAAGTGGTCCAAAACCTTGGTACGATGCTTCTGGCAGAACTATGAAGCTGCTGTGTCTTTGTCGACTTGTAATTGTTCCTACAATTTTATTTCCCTTGACCGTTGAAACGCTTTCAGTTATGCAATTCGGTCTGATACGGATTGCGTGTAAGTCGAAGTACTGATGCGGTAGATTCCTTTTCGCATGAAGGGGCATCTTCAGCTTGGGTCATTTGATGGTGTAACGTGCCTCACCCTTCGAATTACTCCATCTATCTGAATAGTTGGTTCTCTTTGGAAGCTTCAGGCGACCAAGGCCCCAATCAATGACAGACGATAACAAGCCGTCAAAATTATGTCCTCATCAGGAGGAATATACCCAACATACAAGTCAAAGTGTTTCTATGAAGGCGACGAGCAGCAACGATGTTCGAAAGCACACGAGGAATGACAGCCGATAGTGAAGGAGAAGGCTGATCTCATTGACACGGAATGAGGTCATTTTTTGGATCACCTGCGGTAAATCCAAGAGGCCTTCCTAGGCTTGCTGAGAATGGGAATTACTCCCATCATTTTCGCTCTGCGAATGGCCTTGCCTAGCCTTCTCTGGGTTCGCGTCGTGAGTTTGGTTACGTTGCGTCCGTAGATTTTACCCATGTCGGAGACGAAGTGGGCGAGGAGTTGGGGATTCATGCATTGGTCCAATGGATCGATGCCGAGTTGGTGGAATACGTCTCCGTAGCGAGACTCAGCTGAACCCGGGCCTACGACAGGTGGTCGCGAACGTGGACGCGTCGTGTCGAGGCTGCGGTATTTGTAGGTAAGTTGATGTGGGCGAATAAACTGTGCAACTCGATGAGATACAGAGATAGAGCACAATGGAAGTGTACAACATACTCTTCCGCCCTCGAAAGGCTTCCATGCAGTCGCTGCTTTCCTGCTGGGCTGGTCATCTGCATTTGCGGTGACATAAGTAAGACATTTGGGGTGTAAAACAGCCGGATGGCAACGAACTTCCACCTGTGGAGTATGTTGACGGGGCTGAGGCTTTCTTCTTGTCCTTTTTATCCGCCTCCTCCAAAAGAACTTTGCTGACGCTCTGCTGCTGGTTTAGCGTGGAGAGCAGACGCGCCGCCTGACAGATAGGCCTCTTGAGTAGTGGCTGGAGAACGGCGAGCATGGTAGGATTATTGTGTCGAGCGAGCTGCCAGTCAGTCACAGCGGACGCTGGTCGTTGGGCCTTGGTCGTGCGCGGCCACAGACGGATCCCTTGCACGTTATCGGAGATATCCGAACGTGAACCCAGATCCATCAAAGACTTAGCAGATTTGCTAAGTCAGACGCGATAAAACAAATATTGTCCGTAAGGAAATGTGTGTGATCACCGCTCGTGTAACCATCCATAACACCCTGAAGTCACCTCAAACCTCTTCTCCTCCCTCCCTCCATGATCCCTTAACTTCTTCCTCCCCTCCTCACCCTATTCACAAGCATACGTCTGCCTGCCACTCCTCCTCCGCCTCGACGGCAACGTTGGGCGTAGCTTCCTTTGGAGCTTCCCTCGTCACGGTTATCTCTCAAGTCACATCTGTGTCTCAACGGCCATGGTCGATTCTACTCCCTCTCATCGCCGCCAACCACCTAGTCCACTTGTATTTACTCAAGAGGCTGCTGCGTCTCCAATTCCACCACCTGTCCAGTCCAACGCAAGTTCCAGCGCCGGTCATGGCTCAAATACCGTTTCAATGCCTTTCGTAAGGCGCCATGTGACCAGAAGACTCAAGGCAGCAAAGGCAGAATGCGACAAGGAACTTCAGCGTGTGACGAACAACATCACTGCTTTCTTTGAGGAGCGTCTTCGAGAAGGTGATCATGAAACTGACCGCGAGTGTCGTGACCGCGAACGGGACAGAGACTCTCAAGCTGGCGATTACGACCATCTCAACGAACCTTTCTTCCTGCAGTCGTCGGAACTCAGATCTGCCCTGCAGGCCGAAGAATCCAGCTCTGATGGAGGGTACGAGGCAGAAGTTGAGTATGGTAGGCATGGTAGACATCGTGCCAATACAGATGATGACGGCAATCCGCCCATGCTCGCCCACTGGTCGTCCTCTCCTGGTCTCCATGCATCTTCCTCCGCGTCCATTAGCCCAGCGTCTCTTCGACGTCAACACACCGCACCCTGGGATAGACCACTGAGCTCGTCAGTTTCTTCCAGTGTGGTTGGGTCTAGCCCCGCGACTTCTACAATTTTATTACCCGAAGCCCCACTCACCCGTAAACAATCTAACGCCGGAAGTGCTCCCACTTCTTGGGGGTCTCAAGGCATCTCTTCTCGCCGGCTATCTCGCACTATCCATATTCCAAGTCGTCCAACCCGTTCTGGCCAAAGCTCACGGTCGACCTCGCGTTCACGTTCGCCATTACCACCCATATCGACCCATGCTAGTTTCTCTGAATACAGTAATTCAGCACCCTCGTCTGGTAACCGACGCTCTTCTCGCATCCTCGTTGATGATCCGGTCGATCCCATCATGTCGGCCCTTTACGCCATTATCAGCGTCGCTACAGACATCATCGATATGTCTGTCGCTCAGCTCACGGCTCAGCCCAAAGCGTGTGAATCCCTTGTCCAAAGAGTTCAGAGCATTGGTAAAGTCTGGGACGAGCATCCAGACTGGCATGGGAGGAATTGGTATGTGCAGGTCTTGCTTGCTGTGGCAAGTCTCAGTCGAGTGGTGGAATGGTGGGAAGCCGAAAAGCAGTTCTGGAATTTCGACGATAACGACGATGAGCAGGATGAGCCTCTTATGTTCGTCACCAAACCCGCCGATGAGCCCTTTGATATCGCTTCACCTTCGTTGAAGCAACTCGGTAACTCGGAAAAATCTCATCTTGACACTGGTGATGAAAACCGCCTGCGCGCTTCGCGCCCTGGTAGCCATCCTAGAAAGTCAAGAGATGAAAATACCAAGGACCTCTCCGTGCCCACACCATCTCGAGACCATGAGTCGGGAACTCGCTCGCCTTTGAAGCCACTAGACAATACGGAGTCTGCCCGCGTTTTGGCAACGGAACGTCTTCGACTCCAGGCGGAAACTGCCCAGAGCCAAAACATTGTATTGGAGCTTAGTCTGGATGGAGATCATTTTATTTGGGTTAATTATGCATGGCGTGGAGTGGTTGGGTATGTCCCATCTTGTCTCTTGTCTCCTGTCTTCTCTTGCTAAACAACCTCAAGGACGGATCCTGAAGATCTTCCTGGTACACGTTTATCTTATTTGCTTGCACCAGGAGACCAAAGCATATTTCGGGATGCAACGCGGCGCCTTCAAGAAGATGATTCCCATACCGTTGAGGTTAAGTTCAACCTTCGCATCGAACCGGCTGATGGCAGGGACTCCTCGGCGCCGCTATACCAACTTATGGAAGGGAAGGGGATGCTGATGATCGACCGCGAAGATGGTTTACCTTCTCACACCATGTGGGTGGTTAAGCCTGTCGCCACACCGAGGTACGATCTTGAATCCCATGCCGAAGACGCTGGCTCGAAACCCCAGGAGAGCGAATGGCATACAAATGAACAAGAGGTCGCAGCTGATGAAGCGGAAGATGATCCTAATGGCCTTCCATTTCCCCAGCCTATCAGCGTGGAGCCTATTCTGTGCAGAATCTGCGAAGGTCAAATTCCGCAATGGTACTTCGAGAAGCATTGTGAAACCTGCGTGGAAATACATCGACTGGAGGCTGAGATTGCGGAGTGCAATGAGTCCATCAGCGAGTTGCGCAATACCATTCGAGATCTTTCTGTCTCTCTCGACAAATCATCTCCTGCTTCTGCACCAGAATACCGTGGACTCCCCATCTTTACCCCCTCTTCCTCTCCAATCGTCACATCCCCTCTCCATATATTCCGTTCTGCGAAGATGCGAGGCGTTAGCGTGAAAAAGATGCAGCGGCGGCTACTCGAACAACTTGAAGACATCCTTCAAATCGCATCGGAAATATCCGTACCTTCTCTGAAAGAGGATGAAGCTAAAGAACCCATTGAACGCCAGCGACTTTTGTCTCCTAGCTCCGAACGCAAGATCACCACCGTCAGGACCTGGGGGAAACCTTCAACAGAAGATGCAGCCCTCACACAACTTGTCCAAGATGCTGAGCGCGTCATGCGACAGAAAATTGATAATATCGTCAGGATGCAGAACACCATTAGGTACTCCGAAAAGATCTGGCATGAGTGGGAACAGAAGGTAGATCAAGTCTTAGCACTTGCAGAATCCGACTCGGACTCCGATGTGTCCGTGGAAGATGGTGAAATACCTGATTCTAAAGAGGATGGTGACCATTCAAGCACTACGTCTGAGTATGCCTACAGCGGTGAGCCTGCCACAACTCAGCCAACCCCCCTTGCTTCTTCCCCTGCCCCGCCCACTCCTCCGGATACACGGCCACCTTCTGCACCCATACCACCTCTACCTGCGTATGTCCCGCGTCAATCTCTCCATACCCGGTCGTCGACGCCTTCCTCCGTTTCCTCACCTCTCGCCCTCGCTGCTCCTATTGTTGCCCCTTCTTCTCCCGAGGAACCTCCCCCTCCCATGAGCCTTGACGATCCCGCCATCTCAACCATTCGGCATCGTAAATCTGGACAAAGCCTCCTCGAGCCTAAAGTCATCATTACTCCTCCGGCGTCACCCCAAGTCGTCCCAAGAGATGGTCTCGCTCGCGAACCCTCAACGAAGCGCTCCCATCGCAGACACTCTACCGCCGCCAGTCAAATCATCAGCCCAACAGGACCACTCTCTCCAAGACAACCCTCGGTTGCACCTCTCTCTCGCACTACTCCAACCTCCATCAAGGATTTCGATATCATCAAGCCCATTAGTAAAGGTGCTTTCGGTTCAGTCTTCTTGGCTAAGAAGAAAGCGACTGGCGACTATTATGCCATCAAAGTCCTGAAGAAGGCAGATATGATTGCGAAAAATCAGATCACCAACGTAAAGGCTGAGCGCATGATCTTGATGAAGCAGGCCGAGTCACCTTTTGTGGCGAAGTTGTACTTCACCTTCCAGAGCAAAGATAACCTCTACCTTGTGATGGAATATCTCAATGGCGGCGACTGTGCGGCATTGATCAAGTCCCTTGGCTCGCTTCCGGAAGAGTGGACAAGAAACTACGTCGCGGAAGTGGTTCTGGGTCTTGAGTATCTTCATCAACGTGGTATCGTGCATCGGTGCGTATAGCACAATCGCATCTTGACTGACGTCTGACTGAATTTGTGCCCCAGTGATCTCAAACCAGACAACCTCTTGATTGATCAACATGGTCACTTGAAGCTAACGGACTTCGGCTTGAGTAGGATCGGTCTCCTTGGTCGGCAGACTCACGAAAGTCAACTCTCACGACCGCAAACTCGGTATACCCCACGTTCAAGGCCTCCTTCAATGGATTCCGCCTATCTGTCCTCCCCTTTAATCCATCCTGACGCCAGCTCCGGAGGTTCGTACTTCACACCCAGGCCACAATCAATTACACGTCGTGGATCATCCCCTTATCTACCTCCCACAGATGATCTCAGCGAGTCTGGTGGCCCAGACACCTTTGGAAACCTTTTGCGCCGAAGTGGGAAAACGTCCGAAAGTCCTCACCAGTCTTTCGCGACTGAGCTCACGACTGACCTTCGATCCCACTCTCACTCTCACTCGCATTCCAATTCCAACTCAAATTCTACCTCGGGTACGCCTCACGGAGATCAGAAATTCGTAGGAACTCCAGACTACCTAGCACCTGAGACGATCCTCGGTCTGCGAGGCGATGATGCGGCTGTAGATTGGGTTCGTAGATTTTTTGATCTCGCTGATTCCTTTGCTGACATCGTAGCTCAAAGTGGGCCCTGGGTGTTATCACCTATGAATTCCTCTATGGAATACCTCCTTTCCACGCGGAATCCCCAGAGAAAGTGTTCGAAAATATACTGTCCGGTCACATCGAATGGCACGAAGATTGGGTTGACTTCTCTGACGAGGCCCGAGATTTCATGCAACGGCTCATGACCCTTGACCCCTCCCAGCGGCTAGGGGTCAATGGCGCACAGGAGGTCAAGTCACATCCTTTCCTCTCGGGCATCGATTGGGACCAAGTCACTACTACGGAAGCTGCCTTCATTCCCCAGGTTACTGATCCAGAATCGACTGACTATTTCGATCCCCGAGGAGCTATTCCTCAGCTCTTCCATGATGACGATCAAGTCGCCCTCACAAATAAGGCGGGTGACAGTCCCGTGGCTGATAACGCTCTCCCTCCTCTTTCGATACCTATCCCTAATCGTGATTCGATCACGTCTCCCAGTAGTGATGACTTTGGCTCCTTCAGCTTCAAGAATTTGCCTGTCCTCAAGCAAATTAATGATGACGTCATTCGCAAGCTGAAGACTGACCAGATGGCGCCGCTCACACATACATTGTCTGAGCCTGGCATGCATACCCGGAAGCGCAGCGTCTCACAGCGTTTCAAAAAGCCTCCAAGCGTTGTGACGACGTCGGATAACAAGGTCATCAGTCCCAATCCCCCTTCTCCGGCTACATCCACATCTTCCATCGCTTCATCGCCTTCCAGAGCAAGCATCACACCCTCCACTCCGGGCAGTCTAGGCGGTCATACACGGAAGCATTCGGAATATGGGGCTGTAGAGCGTTTCAAGCAGAACCACTTTGAAGGCGTTGACAGACGGAATTCTATGCCGAGTCGCTTGCGAACGGCTTCCATCTCGAGCAGTGGTGATATCTCTGGCTCCGAGAACCTATCTTCGGTCGGACATGGCTCTGGTTATCATGATTATCACACTCCGTCATCCTCCGTCCACTCGATTGACCTGAGGAAAGGCCCAGATCCATCTGACCGAGCGGTCACCTGTTTGCTTGCGGAGGATAATCCAATCACTGCGAAGATCATCGAAACCTTGCTTACGCGCCTGGGTTGTCGATGTGTCGTGGTTGCTGATGGGTCGGAGGCTATCAGTGTCGCAATGGGTGATATCAGTGAGTGTTCCTTACCTGCCTGTCTCGGCCACCGCTGACAACAGCGCTCTCCCAGAGTTTGATGTTATCCTGATGGATCTTCATATGCCAGTTCGTGAGTACGAATCCTAACATCACTCTTCTATTGTTTCTAAGCTGTGTGTCGCTTAGTCGATGGTGATGGCGCTGCTCGCTACATCAAAAGCACAAACGGACGGAATGCGAATACTCCGATTGTTGCTGTTAGCGCGTACAGTGGCATCGATCTGAACGAAGGCAACAGTGTCTTTGTCGCGTATCTCGCAAAGCCACTGCAGAAGGCCGACCTGCTGAGTGAGTAGCTGTTTGAAAGATGCTCTCATTCATCTCTGAGCATCCACCTTTTCAGATGTTATGCGCCAAATTGGTTTCAAGACCACCACGATGCAAGGCCCTGGTTCCACGAAGCTGACCGCTTCACATTCGCCTCCCATCGCATTATGAAAGACTGATTCCATTTCCTTCACGCTCTTTGATATTCGACCCTCGCATTATTTCGTTTCTTTATGAATGATTTGTTTCTTGATTGTCCACACATCTACCCCCATGCCCCCTCCCCTTCCAACTATCTCCTGTCGCTCTGGTTTATCGTAGTTTTTCTTGCAAGCATTCCTCCATCTCAGCATATCCACCTTATTCTTTCATCAGCATTGCTCCCATCCCTCTGCATTGTACCCTAGACATCTTGTGATATTACGTTCATGAAAGCCGAATTGATGCGTCTGTGGCAGTGTGAGCCATACTTTGAACGCGACACGAACTAATCGGGCGTAACTAGTTGTACAGCTTTGTATGGACGCCCACTTTGAGATTTATTGACCGCTGAACGTGAGCGTTCTCTCAACAATGTACTCCAATTACCCATATCCTGGTCCCTCCGCACAATACTATGATCGTCCAGGTCAACCATCTCGTCAATACCGCCCTTCAACCGCACCAGGACAGTTTCCCATTCCCGCTCACTATGCGCAGCCTGCCCCTCCTCCGCCTCCGCCTCAACTACCTCCGCATCCTGGCGCTCTCAGACCAGGATACGCACCATCTACCACACATCGCTCAGATTTGTTCTTTTCCCAGCCCGCAAATCCCCAGCAGCCCCCCGCGCGACCCAGTTATCCAGCGGGTTTGGCGCCACAGCGCCATCAGTACGCGAGACCACCAATCCATCCAAGTCAGAGCTACTTCGCACCTCCTCCTCACCACGTCAATTCTCCCCCACGACCCCCCACTGCTCCCCCACATGTGCCACCTGTCCCCCCGAAACCGTCATATGAACATGGGTACTTTCCAAACGAGAAAGTGCCCTATTCTGCGCCCGCTGTATCTGCCCCACCTGCGCTAAGACATCAGTCTGCACCTCCTGCACCTCGAGAAGAGCAGGAGCAGAGGGACCATAACGCCGATGATCTTGCTTTGGCCTTGGCTCTGTCTCAATCGGAAAGCTTGCAGAAATCTGCTGAGAAGGATAAACTAGCATACCAAGAAGAGACAGACCTAACGCGGGCTTTGGAAGAATCTATGCGTTTGTCACAGTCTACTACTTCAATACCCTCATCATCGCAATTCGCCGGGCCGTCCAAAGAGAAACTCTTCAGAGCACACAGTTATACTCCTGGACAAACCGTTTATCCATTATCATCTCCACTCCTGCCACCGTCCATTCCTGAAGTGCCTTCTCCTATTGAAGAAATGAAGTTCATGGATGAAAAGCGATTCATCCCCTCCACTAGCAACAACAGTTTCCAGTATGGATCACGAGCGGATACATCTGGAGACGAAGAACTTGCTCGGCGTTTGGATAAAGAAATTGACCCACCCCCTTCTGCAATGCCCACCTTTGCTGCACAAGACACCAGTTCTCACGCAGGGCCTAGCCGGACGTCCCTCACATCTGCCAATCTTGAGGACGACGAGGCTTTCGCTAGGCGGTTGGAAGAAGAGTTAAATTCGAAGTCCAGTAAAGCTTTCCAAGCTACTTCCACTGAAAAGTCGAGACTCTCTAGTCTTGAAACCGTCACGGACGATGAGACGTATGCTCGGAAACTCGCTGAAGAGGAGCAGAAAGTGGTGGCCAAGTCGTCTTCAAAGTCGGAGCACTCGGAGGCTCCACCATCTCCTGGACATGAACCGATACTTCCCACTTATGACGATGTATTTGGTGGCGCGGACAGTGGTCCATCGAAGCTCAGCATAACGCATTCTCCCTCCTCGGCTTCAGACTCTAGCCGTCCTCTGCCTGAAATCAAATCACCGTCGAGTAGCGAGGACACTTACAATTCATTCCATGTCTCCCACCCACCCATGGTTCGTAGTACGTCCAGTTTGGCTGTACCTGGTCGCTCAGCAATGGAGCACTTTGATCCATCACCGGTTTCACCTAATACTACTGGTCCCTATGACGAGACGTCCCCAACCGTCGGCTCTAGGCGCCCCTCGATCTCTGCGACAGCTGCGTCTTTATCACCCACGCTTTCTCCTTCTTCAACCGAACCCATACCTACATCCCCGTCTCTCAAGCAAGACGCTGACACCGTTCAGAACGCCAATGCGACCGCCCCTCAATTGCAACCACCACTCAATGCCAATCACTTTGTAGATGCTGGTTTGCTCAAGGGCGTTTGTAGGTGCCCATCTTTATGACTTTCCACTGAGACTGAACGTTAGACAAGCTATCGGGTTCTTACCTCCAAGTATCACCCAACGCCTTACCCCCATGCAGGGAACCTTCCCAAACATCATTAATCTTCCTTATGGGCGTTCCCCTCCACTCCACCTGCAAGCCCCAGATTGGCGAACTTTACTGAAGCTTATGGCTAGACTCAGTGGAACTCGCGTTGAACCCACCGTCGAGGGGATGGCGATTGCAAAACACACTATGCATCTGCGCATCATCGTCCAGTTTGTAAAGGTGCGCACCTTCATCTGTAGCCGCCTCAATATTGACAAGTTTCCTCCAGCCACATCATTCAGCTCCCACTTGGAGCGTTGTACTGTGGTTCAAAATAGACCATCCGATACCTCCCAATACTCCAAATGTTCACAAGTTCTCTGGTAATGACGTGAACGCGTTGCCATACACCTTCACCCTTGGCAATATCCCGACTCTCCTTCATGATGCGGACTCACCGGTGTCAAAGTACTATGTCATCCCATCCACAGACTCTTTACCATTTCCTGCCCTCCCAGTGAAATTCCCCGATCTAGCGATGTATCTACAAGCTGCTCTGGAAGAGTCACGGAGGTACATGAATGATAGTTCTAGTGGCATGCGCAAGCTGGCGAAAATGATCGACCAGTGCTTCCCCAATACACAGAGTGAGCTTGAATCTGCTAATGAAGACCGGAATAGTGGAGTTGGCGGTTGGTTGGGTAGATTTGGACGGAGGGGAAACAAAAATCGACGAGGTGGTGGAAACGAGGATACTTATGAGTTGGTCACACCTTTCGTTCCAGATTCACAGGAATGGGGATAAACGAGATTGTACCGCTAATGTATACCCTCTAGATGTATTTATTCCATGTATTCTGACACCTTCATGGCATATAAGTATCTGTTGTGTTGTGCACTTACATCGAAGTCTGTGGGCGTCTCAGGCTAGACGCCGACTTGTTTCCTCCTTCCTCCATGGCTGCAGACCCCAAGAATAGCTCATCACAGCGTAGCTTGCCTACGACCTCATATCCGCCATTGACAGCAGAGGAAGAGGGTATGTCATCTCAACTATAACTACACTCTTGAGCATTGTGTAACTCATCGGTTAGCTCAACGACTGCATTCTCTGCCCTTGTTCCAGATCATGTTATCTTGACGCGTATAACCAACGACGAACGACCCCTTCGTAGAGTAATCAAGAAATTCCACACGTACACGTCTGTGGCCTTCCAAACTCGCGACGGGGGGGATGAGCAATCCGACCAGGAGGCAGCAATTGAGGAGGCACGCGAAGCGTTCTTGGTCGAGTTGGCGTCGTTTCATCTGATGCTGAAGAAGAGCGCGATGATATGCGAAGGAGAGGCTAGACAGGTAGAAGAATATGCTAGTGAAAGATTGAGGATAGGTGTGTTTTGTGGATGAGTAGAACTCTCAGACATCGGTCGCTCATTCGTGTCTCAGAGGCGGAACATGGGACACTGAAGGGTCAGATTGAGCAACTCAAGACAAGCTTGGAACACGCCCAATTACAGAGGAAACGCAAGCTCGACTACGACGCTATTGCCGAGAAGGTCAATATCCTTCCTAGCCGAGACGACCTGGAACAGTACGAGCCTGCGTTATTCTTGAAGACGATATAAGAACTGACATTCTACATTCACCCATAGATCTATACAAGCACTAGAAAACGATATGGCAGCGATACGGTCTGAACATAGCACACAGGATCGCCTCATACGAAACCAGAAGTCTGCTCTGGATAGTATCATCGCCAATTTGGGTTCTCTACGGTTCATTGGGAAGGAGAATGAAAATGGCTTGACTACGGCTGTGGAAACACTAAGAATAACACCCATGCCAGAGGATAGTAGAGAGACAACGGAAAATCCTGGAACAGCGACACCTCGAGATACGCCTATGGACATTAAGGAGGAGAAGGAGGAAGGCGAAACGCTGAGCGATGATCGTAGCAACAGGGTATCTTCAGAACCCGCAGAAAATTACGGAGGAGAGAATGGAAACGATATTGAGATGGGAGAAGTGGAAGAAAATACGCCGAGGGGGAAAGCACGGCGGATAAGGGAAGACATGGAGGAGGGAGAAGCCAGCGATGAGAGTTCGGAGCTCTCTGATCCTCCCGAGTAATTCGTATGTACAGTCTTGTTGAATGTCTTATTCCCCAATGTCAGGCAGCTTACAGTCGATGGACATAAAGTCTCTGGCACAGATAACTTCTCCTGCAAACATCTCTTGCGCCAGGGCTCGGATACTTTCCATGATTTTCTTCGACTCATCATCTACGTCGTCGTCGCCAGGATATCTGGCTGAGAAATGGTTGAGGAGAAGTTTCTTGGCTCGAATTCGAGTCGCAAAGGCACCTGCGACCTGTGGTGTTGAATGACCCCGAGATCGCGATCGTTCTTCTACAAGTTCATGAGTGTCTGTTTCTTTGGTATTTGGGTCGATACCCGGTAGGTGGGCATTGGTTGCTTCGTGTATTAATATGTCTGCATCCATAGCCAACAGTTCAATCGGCGATGCATCATATGTGTCCCCTAAGATTGCAATCTTGCGCCCCGGACGACGACGAGGACCCTCTAGGACGGTACCGTCTGATAAAGTGACGGATTCGCCTTGCTGGAGCCGGCTCATCAATGTCATCGGCGCCTTGGTACGCTTCAACTCGGGGACGTATTTCTTCGGATCCATTTTTCCAGGCACGGGAGCTTCGGTCACCACGAAACCCACGCAGGGAACAGAGTGGTATATGGGTGCAGCGGCAACAGAGACAGCGGCATCGGTGTAGATGTCCCCCCATGTACCATCCGTTCCTTGCAAGAAGTTGCGCCCTGTTGGTAACTCTGCTGTATGAAGATCGCACGGAACAGCCTCGTCGTCCCGGGGGTCATCTTTCGAACGGAGTTCATGGACGACATAAGGAGACCCAAGCATAGTATAGGTAAGTTTCAGGCCACTTCGAACATAAGATCGCGTTCCATATGGCCCATAAATTTCTAGAGGCTGGTGAATAGGCGCTATTCAGCTAAGCATAAAGCACGTAAGGGAATTGCGGCACCGGTATGCTATTGATATTTATCTGACATCTGGGGTCTACATCGTCGACTGTACCTCCTGCGCCGTTCATTCGACTGGCCAGAAGGGGGATCAGACCGAAGATATGATCGCCTAGATGGTTGCGTCATAAAGATGTTATGAGTTTATTCGAGCGCGTTATGAACCATGTGTATGGGTGATGAAGATCTTCTCAATCTTCCCGAGTTTGACATTGCTTTTCTGAATCTGATGTTGGGTAGCTTCACCACAATCAAATAGCCACACGTCGCCACCGAGTCTGAGGGCGAGGGACGAATGGTTTCGAGTCGAAGATGGTTGTGCCGACGCTGTACCAAGGAATGTAATGTTGACTGAGGCAAAGGAGGAGCGCGACATGACGACGGTTCGAGTCAAGAGTTGATAAGTCAGAGTCGATACAGGGCTATGAGGATGCGTTAATGTAGATGCTATGACGTGCTGGTTATGATGCTTTGCCCGTATACGCTTTCAACGGGTCCGTATCGATTAGGGGTTAAATCACTTCGTTGTGGAGACATCTGCTCCGAAGAGCCGCTGGTTCGATTCCAGCTACGGACACTTTTTGAATTTTCCTTTGGGAGAGTCTGCACGATCACGTGAGCCACCAAGTTGAAAGCAACCCATCGCAGCTTCTTCAGAGCTTAGACCCATACTTCTGTTCATGTCGACAAACACCTTTCTTTTCTACTTTCATTGACCTGGACCATGGCACTCAGCTCTTCCCCTCGTAAAGTTGTTCCACTTGCGACTGGTGACTCTCCGAAACCCTCGCGACATTCTCATGCCTTCACCAAGCGTGTCTTCTATTGTGGCGTTGTCATCGAGGGCTCAGAGCATGGGAGGCCTTTGCCTGAACGTGATTACTTGCACTGTCGACTCCACCGTCCCCCGTCGTACTGACTTGCTCGGGTAGACATACAAGAATTGGTTCTCTCTCTTGGAGAGCCCCAAGATTCCAACCCAGACTCTGGTATATTAGCTTCTTCAACGCATCCCCTGAGTAACACTGTGAGCAATTAACTCAGACCCTACTTACTCCTGGTATGATGTATCAGTGTTACAGGATAACCCTATACAGCGCAAGCGGGCCCTCACCGACACCTCCGCCCTCCAATCCATTATCAATGAACTCGTCTCAACGGAACAATCTTATGTCAAGCGGCTCAAAACCTTGAAGACGGACTACGCGGACCCCCTCAGGAAATTTTCACGAAGCAAAGAGACTGCAATCATCCCCCCATACGAAGCCAAGACACTCTTCGGCAATATCGACAACCTCGTACCTGTGAACGAGGCTTTCCTCGCAGATCTCAACGCGATGATGTCTGACCAAGGTCCTAGCTCTGTGGGAGGTGTTGGAGACGTATGCTTGAGGCATTTCAAGGAGTTGAAGGGGTTTGAGCACTACAAGCAATATTACACGAAGCGAGAAGAGGCCCAGAGTATCTTTGAGCGGGAGGTTTCCAGGCGGTCCTCTGGATTTGCAGCATTCATTGATGTGCGTTTTCGACCCTCTATCCTCTGATCGATATCCCTCAGCATTTGAAATAGCGCATCAAATATTCTTCTGCAGATAGCCGCAATCGTGTGGGTTTACGTGAGTTGCTCATGGATCCCGTCCAGCGCATCCCGCGATACACCCTCCTTTTCCGAACAATGGTCAAGTACATGGCAGAAGACGACCCGCAACGAGCCAAAATCATTGAAGCAGACGAGATTGCCAGTAAGATTGCGCAAGCGGAAACGGACGAGCAAACCAAACGTGCAGCCATAATGTATTGTTTGAGTGCCTCCGTGGACGGCTTTCCTCCAGGTCTCTTCTCTCACTCCCGGCGATTCATTGACTGTATCGACGTGGAAGATATTATCTCGGACCCGAACCCTTCAGCGAACGCCAGCTTCTCAGCAACATCCCTACACTGCACGCTCTTTCTATTTGATGATAAATTGATGATTGTGAAGCGACCAGGAAATGGCGAGAAGGGTGGTCGGGCTCTGGCAGGTTTGAGTGACCTGGACAAAGTCACCAAAGGGGGTCGTCCAACTAGCAAGAAGAAGAGTGGAATGATCTGTAAAGGGATTATGGATGTAGTTGACGTTGTTGCAACTGACATTGGCGGCGCAGGTGATTACCATTCCGCTATCCCTCAGAACCCTACTGATCCGAGGAACAGATTTCCATTTATACTTAGAGAGTCCTCCTCAAGATCAAAGTGAAAGATGGTCTGGACGCCCGTTCCGTTCATTTTCTGTCGTGCGACCCCCTGCGCCAATAAACTTGGACCCCACCCAGACCGAAGAAGACAAACACCGCTTCCTTGAGAATCTATGGAATGCACAAGCGCGCTACCGTGCTCGCTCAGGACAATCAGTGATACTATGTGCTGATGATCGTGAGGTTGACTCCCATGCAGGGCGGGCGACCATCGCACGAACATACTACAATGTGTACACCCGAACGGCATTCCTCCAAGAACCGAAGAAGACGAAAGTAGTCGTGCACATTGACGCGCTTGGCTCGGCGGATCCAATACCTTTCGGTATGGTTGCCCCGCCACACGTTGTCATACGAGTACAACCTTTGGCTGGCGATCTGTCGCGGTACAGCGTTACTTCAAGTGATCCAAACGACGAAACCGAAGAGGACATTGTCCAAACTGGTCGTGTCTCTTCACGGATCGTTCAAACTAGTTTGTTGTGCCCTTTTGCTCGATCCACAGTATTCTCATCTTTACTATAGTTCATCAATACGGATTATTCAAATTTCGTACAGGAAACAACTCTGCTCCAGGGACACCTTCTGCAAGCACGCGTTCTCGGGCAGCTATCTTCTCCTTAGACGCGATTTCTCGAAATTTATTCAACACTCGGCCGGGATCAGCAATGGGTGACTTCTTTGGTGGTTCCATCAGCGGACACAGGCGAACCAAGTCTACGACAAGTCGTTCGTCTACACTGACAGGCTCAGGCACTGCTACCACATCAACGACCGATAGCTCCATGAAACTCAGCCACAGGTCCCGTTCGACCGCAACATCGGCCACAACCATGTCCTCTGGTGACGACATCTCGTTTTTCGCCAGTTCTAGTCGGTCGACGTCTCGCAAGCTTTTCAAAAGGGCCAAGTCACCAGGAGGTACTACCTTGTTCGACTCGGAGAGTAAGAACAGTAGCAGGAATGCCTCACCGGTACGACCTTTGTCAAGAGCCTCTTCATCAGCGGCCCTGTCGCGAGAACCATCCATCGAACGGTTTGGTGATAGTTATAGTGACTTCGAGCAAGATACCTCGGGTGTTTTGTCACGAAATGGTGCCATGGACGCGTCTGAACTAGACTTGACAAGACGGCTTGCGCTTGCCCACAAGAACAGTCAAACTCAGCATTCTATAAAAGCTCTTCCCCCGTTAGACACCCAATTAGATGAAGAGACAATTTATGAAGGTACGTACCAACCTTGACTACGTGTTTCTGTTTAGTGACGAATGTTACAGATGATCCGCCACTTCCTTACCGGCCAGCGTCGCGTGCATCTGGCACGTCAAGAGAATCGCATACGACTCAGTCGACAACCACCGTTCGCCCCGAGACTCCATCAATGCTAACAGAGCCAACCTCACCTCTTCCCTCTCGCTCACCTTCACGTCACTCCTCAGACCGCCGTCCGGCTGGTCCCAGATGCCCATCGCCCCTTCCTCCACAAAGCCCTCGGCTGGGTCCTTCGTTTATAGATGATCCTGACGAATTAATGGACGACCCTGACATTATCGACGAGGACGAAATCCTCGTATCTCGCATGGTGATGCCCGCCACAAAAGTTCCTCCAAAGTCTTCAATACCAAGAAGTAAACGGCAGCCATTGTTCCCCTCAGGTAACTTGGATTCAACGCCAAGGGCTGGAGGGTCACATGAGCTCGCTCGGGCAATCGCGTCGCCTCCCAGCACGCCTAGTGTGGCCCCACTATCGGTGAAGAAGAAATCGTCTGTCACATCACCCCCGCCAACATGGAGAGCGTCCTCTCGAGTTTCTCCGCTGTCCAAATCCAAACCTGTCTCAGCTAGGAAAGTCTCTCCGCAAGTACGGCCTCACCATCATCATCTCTCAAGGGCTGGTTCCTCGGGACATGCTGCGAAGCGTGAGGGGGTGGAGCCTCTCCTACGGATGGCAGAGGCAACGAAGGAAGATGTAAGCTCTTGTTACCTTGGATGCATTGCTTCCCTACTAACATCTCGATCAGGTTGACCAGTGTTATCGGGCAGTGAAGCGCATCAAGATGGAAGTGGAGGAACTCAGGTCCATGCCCTCTGGGGAAGACATCTCAAGACCTTCATCTCCTGACAAAGCCTTCCGATCGACTCTTCGTTCAACTCCAGTCATGGTAAAACTCGTGTATTACCTGCAAATGTTCAGTTTGCTTACCATCCTATTTGTGCAGAATAAAGCTGCCCTCGAGCGCATGCAAGAGATGCGCAAGGTCATAAGTCAACGACAGAACGAATTTACTCCGACGAAAGCTTTTCCCGCTATTCGACCTCAAAGTCCGCTTTTGACTGGCAGTGAGATCAATGATGGGAGTGTCTCTCGAGTGGCCTCCTCTATTGAGTCTCTGGTTGAAGAGGCATCGACTAAATTGGAACGCGTATCTTCGAGTTATTTGGATCTGCACTCCAAGCTGAAGCAACTGGCTGAGCCAAACATGGAGGTAGCTCTGTCCTTTGTAGTATTTATTGATCCCGAACTGACGCATCGAACAGGTACAACAGATGACTTTAGAGCTCCAGAATAGTCGAAGGCAATGTGAACTTGTGAAGACGTTACTGGCTGAGACTACCGCAGAGAAGGAGATCATGTATGAAGTGGGTATCCGACGCTTCCTTCGGCTGCACCCTTTACTCACATTCGATCTATGAAGGCCTTCAATGAAGAGCTTGATGGGATGTACAACGACGCAAATTTGCCGCAGAACGAAGCTTGGAAGGCGATGACGAGCGATTTGAAGTACACAAAGGAATCCAGAAACGCGTTATCAAAGGAAAATTCGTGAGTTCCTCTTCTTGAACCACAATGTCGTGTCCTTCTGAAATGTCGTCATCGTAGGCAACTCAAGCGTAAACTCGCTGAGGTAGAGGCTCAGAACGAAGAGTAAGTGACACGGAACACTCATGGAGTTCAAATCGCTAAAACTTTTTTCATTCATCTAGGTACCTTGCTCTTCTTCGTCTCCACGGGCTGCAACCAGGACGTTGACATGCC
The DNA here is from genome assembly GCA_002583695.1 of Pleurotus salmoneostramineus. Lineage (NCBI taxonomy): Eukaryota > Fungi > Basidiomycota > Agaricomycetes > Agaricales > Pleurotaceae > Pleurotus > Pleurotus salmoneostramineus. Next base: position 182,352 of record BEWF01000347.1, read on the forward strand.
CAACGTTCATCCACTCATTTATGCACTTCGAATTCCTCACCTTAGATATACTCTCATCTACGGTATATGTTTCATCTATTCAATGTATATTAGGGTCATTACCTTACGCGAACTGGTGTCATCGTAGTCTTTGTATTGTTTCACTCTTTCTTTCGCAAACCAATGTAGCGGCTAGCCCTTGTACCAATAGGCAGGAACTGGTAAGCACAAGCATGCAGGACAGCACGTGTGCTTCCATATAATGATTAGAGAACGAGTCAATGCAAGGCTGTGTACAGTGAGAGAATGCATATGGAATATATGTAGGAATGGTTGTGCAAATGCGAAATAATGTTACAACTGCGGGGGACGATGATCACGACATAAAAAGTGGACAACGGTCATGGGGGGAGGAGGAGACATGGTGGTACATATTATAAGATAGCTACCCTACTTCAATCGATTTCAGACGTTGAAAGAAGGACATTCTTTTATGGGTATTTGGAGGGATGATGGGGGCTTCCTCAGGTTGAACAACAAGAGTTTCAGGAGTTTTGGTGGTGAGGGTATCGATGACGATGTCGCAGTCGGGGTCGAACTGCTCGGGAATCGGGGCCTTTCCATCCTCGTCAGGAGCGCTGTGAGCCCGACGATGGCTGTTCAAGGTACCCTGTGCCCATCGTCGAAGCAGGCTGGGAGTGACGGTCTTGCCCGCAAAATCAACCTCCTCAGAGGAGTCTGGTACTGAAGGGGAAACAGGAGAGGCAGAACGAGGATGGAAGAATTCCCTCATACTTCCAACGATGTGACGAGGTTTGGAGTCCTTCGCCAGCTCGTCCTTAAGTATAATGGGTGGAGTCTGTGGTTCGGAAGGACTACTGGAAGCTGAGGGAGGATTGGAGGATGAGAGAGGCTTGATGGTTATCGGTCGAGGTCCAGATGATGAAGGTTCGGACGAAGGCGAGCTCGGATAGAACGTCGATATCAGTGGTGGTTTCTTCGCCTGTCTTCTAATTGCCAGAGACTTGGTTCTCGAAACAGACTTCCTGCCAAACGTATCCGTAGTTTCCAACAAACTACGACGTCGAAAGATGTGCACACCGTCATTCCCCGTCCGATGCTTGCCCAACCCAATCGATGACATCGTAAGGGAGGACCGCGACTTTCGGCGTGACAGGGAATGAACATCGTCCTCAGATTGACCAATACGGGACCTGGCCAACAAACAAGCCTCGGAGATGACATCATGAAGCCCCTGGTCGACGATCGCCTTGGCAGCTGGCGAAGGACGCGAGACGCTAATATAACTGAGCTCTGACGGCGTCGGTGAAAAGATGCTTCTGACCGAAGTCGCTGAAGAACGTCGACTAGGAGGGGCAGATATCGACGACAAGTCCTCTTTGACGGGATGGCTATGTTCGGTAGTTAAGACCGCAGGTGCAGATTCTGTGGAACCAGCTGAGTCGTTATTAGCGAGTTCGGGAATTGATTGGATCGTGGGCAAGGCATTGATGCTTTCGAAAGGACCACCGTCCAAGCTCGAAGGAACAAGGTCACCCCTTCCATCGCAATGGATGCTAGGGGTGGGCTCGTCCACCCAGTGGGGCGTGTAAGACATCGCATGCTGAAGACTTTTCAGCCATACCTCCTTCTCGGCTTGACACGATGCAGATAGCTCGAACTGATGACCAGTGGAGATGAAACGAAAGGAAAAGGGCAGCAAAGCTATTCAGGGTAGCATCAGTACACCGGAATGAAGAAGACGTGTTAAATGACGTACCTTCGTCGTCACGGACGTTTATAATATCGAATTCTGACAGAGAAATCCAATGTCTGGGGTCATAAGCTCTACTTTTCACCACCTTGGCCATGATGAAGTAACCTCCCATATACAGAAAGGCTCCAAGGCACTTCGCACGAAACTTGCTGCGGCTCCCTAGCGGTTTTCCAGACGGATGGTGGATGACGTCCAAAGGTCCAGCAAGCAGACAGGTGCCGAGTGAAGACATGAAGGGAGGTGTAATACCCTGAAGAGGTGAGGATGACTGGGCTCCATACGGGAGGGATGGGATCAAGGTCATCCTTGAAGCAACGAGGTTGGATTGAATAGTAACGTCTTGCTTATGGCGTGCTTCATCCACAGAACAGGCCACATGTCGCATGGCCTGCGTAGCACTCTCCACGACAACATGAACGTCTGTTTTCCGACACGACGGTGCATAAACGTGCTTGCTGGGTAGCAGTTGATCAAGGAGCAAAGGGTATTTGCATATTCTCTGGACAGGTTTGATCATGTAATCCATGAACGCCAGCCGGTGAGGACTTCTCGCCGGGTCTCGTAGAGCTTCAGCAGGAAATGCAAACATATCCTTGGACCTGATCCCGGCTTTGCTTCGGAGAGTCCGAACCGCACCATCGATGGAGGTGAGGGATGAAGTACGTTTGCGTGAGGGTACAGGCTCCCCCGGAGATGGAGGCTGCGAAAGAACTTCCTGCTTTGCTCCACTTTCAGAAAGCGAGGTAAACATGTTCGAACATCGTTGCTCAAAATTGTGCCACTCCAGGGGGTATTGGTTCTGAACCTTACGAATCAGGTCCAAGGCTTCTGGATGCCTCGCACAGAACGACTGATATGCGTTGAATCGGGAGGACTGACAGGGAGGGATCACGTCATGGAATGGAACGTGCGTAAATAATAATCACCCACCTCAATTGCGAATTTCGTGCACACTGCTTTGATTGCAGTCTCAACATTTGAAGCCATTTGCTCATATGTTTCGGAGTAATGCCGTTCCGTACGAACATCGGCCTCCGTTAGCGCACCGGACAATCCGAACGGGCTGACCGCTATTCGTAATTCCTTGACGAAATGTTCGTGCAATTCAAGGATATCGTCGATATTCCGAGTCAGAAGGGCGATTTCGTCTTCAGAGAAAAGTGGCCGCAATGGTTCTTTGTCTTTACTTTGCTGAGCGGCAAAGTTGCCTTCGACGGGTGTTAAGGCTTGAGCAGCAGGTGACGTGACGTATGTGAATGAGCCCACGCGGGTTATCGCAGAAAAGGAGGAATGGGACCTGGTCAAAGGTCGGGCTGCTAGCAATGGTAGCTGCTGGATATATATCTTCAAGGCGTGAAATTCAGATGAACGTCAAATGATATAGCTTTAGCGACACACCGAAACCAGAGTCCGTAGATCCAACAGGTACCCGATTTCAGTGGTTAACAATTCCAACAAGCCGTGCAAGCGTCTCATGTTGTCTGTTGCCCTTCCATTGCTCAGTAGCAAAGCAGCTTCCGCCAGTGGAGGAGGTACAGCTTCGACCGGGCTTTCACAGAGGACTGGGTCGGCATCGTCAGTGTCTGTGACAGGATCGCTTGGTATGTGAAATATGGGGGGGGATGGTCGTGAGCGCGGAAGTTGGTCATGATACTCGTACTCAAAAGGCACTATGAGCGCGGCGCGGAGCGGACTGGACGCCCTGGAAAAGGCCTCGTGTTCAGCATGATTGGGGTTGCAGGAAGCGTCGGATAATGAACGGAGTCTCCAAGTGTACATGGCGGCTATAGAGGCACGGCGTTTGAGGACACGGGCGGGGGCATGAGAAGGGAGTCTGGGATCTGGGAGGGAGCTTGAAGAGGTTATTATCGGGCCCGGAGAACGGCGTGTTCTGCACGTTACTGAGCGTCTGACTAGTTCAGGCGGGGGAGTAGGGGGAGTTGACATCCACGTGGGGGGATATCTGACTTGAGCAGGGTGCTCCGGACGTGATCTTGCACTAGATTCGGCAGCAGAGGAGTCCGAGGGCTGCAGTGAGGCGGGTGTGCAAACGGGGGAAGCAACGATGGTTGGAAGGGTAGAAATGGGATTAAGGAACGGACGCGTTCTAGTACTCGCTCCCGAGTAAGCATCGTTTGTGAGGTGATTATTACTCATAATAACCAGGGTGTTCGTTATATTGGTCTGGAATACATGAGGCGAGGAGTCGCGTTGTCGAGTACGTCGAGGGGGGCGATGACGGCGCGTTAGGGACGCGTTGGTGCGGGACGTGCGAGGCGATGGCGGGGAGGGGGCGGGCGACGGCGGGGCGGGGTGAGTGAGGGG